>VXCM01008052.1:0-18793 GCA_014773175.1 Lucifuga dentata
ATTTTTAATTCACCGTTCCAGTAGTATGCTTTGGAAATGATGTCAGTAACGTTACATGTATGAAAATTCAATATATTAAGCTCCAACGTGCAAAATAAACGGTATGGTCCTTTAATATTATCAATTATTTCTGCACGATTAGCGAAGAGAAACAACAAAAATAAGTAAAATCCCGTTTTTATCAACTTCTAAAAAAAAATTCTGTCATTGTTGTGACTTCAGGTGCGTTTTTTTGCTCCGATAATTCCTGCAAAGTGGATCTTACTCGAGTGTCACACGAGGAATTCCACCAAAAAAACACGGTGATCGTTTGACCACGAGAAAAAACAACACAAAACAACATACGTCGCAAAAGCAGAAAGCCAAAACAGTTGTGTAACACACACACACACACACACACACTCTTGGTTCAGGTCCGTTGTTTTGGCTCCTGAGGAGGATTTTTGTGGAAAACTTTGTGCAGCAGAAACGTAAAACACACAAAAAGACAGAAATCAACGTCCAAACGCAGAACCAACAACTGTAACCACACACAGACGGAGCAGGGTTCACGTCCCGCTTCCACAAAACGAAGCGAGGAGGAGGAGGAGGAGGAGGTCCAGTTCAACCATCACACAACAGCTGAAACTCAGACTGGAACACCTTAAAACCTGATTCCACAGACAGAAAGCAGCTATGAGCGAAGCTACGTCGATTTAGTTTGAAATGCATTCTGGGAAAAACTTCCTCACGAATTAGTTTTCTTCACTAGAAAAACCAAAACTCAGATGGGAGAAACGTCAACAAGTGTCGTGTTGTTTGTCCAGCTCCGTCCTGAGGGAATTCTTTGGGTCAAACGGGAGATCGCAGCAGATTTTTAAATCAGAACGTCTCTCTGCGCCGTTCATGGACAAACTCAACCGTCCAATCTGTCTCCAGCCAGATTTAACACTTTTTTTTTTTTTACTGTGAAGTGAAAATTTCAGAAACATAAAAAGATATAAAAGTCAAAATAAAGCAGCAGAGCTGCCAGAAATCAGATTTATCTTCTGTCAACAGAAGAAAATTATACAAGGTGGAATCAAATAATCTGATATGAACACATACAGGTCAATCTCAGGCTGTGTTCAGATCTGCAGATCGTTTGTTCTGGTCTGAATCAGGAACTAAATTGTTGGTTTGGTTCAGTTTCACACAGAAAAACATCCAATCAAACCAGAATCTATCAGCTGAAGTCATGTGACAACACTCTCTCTGCTGATTGGTCAGAAAGAAACTCCAAACAGGAAGTAGTTTCCTATCAAAGTAAATCAGAGTAACAAAGATGAATGTGGATCCTTTCCTGTCATAGCATCATTTGATCCATGAAGAAGAAAACTATGACAGCAGAAGCTGAATCACGTGTGGAAAACCACATGCTGCTTCACATGATGTGAAGAAGACGTGCTGCCTGCACACGCTGAACATGCTGACAACATACAAGCACACGCTAATCTGAACACATGTTAGCTAAGATTGACGTGTTCCACCTTTATAACAGTAATTTTGTTTTATGAATGAACTCAGGGGAAATGAACCTGAGACACTAAAAACTCCTGAAATACAGAGCAGAGAACCAAACGGGATAAAAATAACATGACTGGTGACCTGTCCTCTCACCTAACGTGCTGGGATAGGCTCCACCCCCTGCAACACAACACAGGACAGGTGTGTGTAGAGAATGAAGACGAGCAGCTTCCAGTAAACTGATATTTAATCTCTGAGACTTGAGACTCGACGTCACGTTGGTCCTGTGACTCACTGAGAGTCGTTACGAAAACACAGAAATGTGGATAAAAGGTCGAGATTCTTCAGACGCTGAGAGAAAAATCTTCCGTTAAGTCATTCTTCTCTTTTCATGTCGAGATTTTCTTTATTCTCTTTTCAACATCTTTTATGGTTTTCCAGCTTTTATAATAAATATCTTCAAAGTTTTCCTGTTTCAGCCTCATTCAGAATAACGTTTAATCATAAATGGCAGAATAAGACAAAAAGGCAGCAGGAAGTGGAATGTTAAGAGAAATCACATCTCTAGTAACCGTGTTTAAGAACCAAAAGCTTTTAAAAGCTGGTATTTTAGATCCTTTCACACATTTAAAGGACCTGAAGGGTTTCTGGAAGCTGCATCCCCCCGGGAGAAGATTTTCCGACGCCGTTCGGGGAATCCTCCACCGTGTTTACCGACTTGAGCGACTTGGCTGGCGGCGGCGTTTCCTCCTCCTCCTCTAGCAGCGAGGGCGACTCGACTGATGCTCCGAGCAGATTGCATCACAGCAGGAGACGGACTAAACGCTCGACACACCGCGGCGCTCCCTAAACGGTCTAACGGTGGCAGCGCTCCACCTCGGAAAATTGGAATAGTAATTTCAGAAATTTCCCAGCAGTCTGTCTCCAGTTTTCCTCTCTGGGAATCTTGTCTGATGTCGGTCGCATGTTACGTGTGATAAAAACGATGATTTCATAAAGTTATCTGAGTCCTCAGGCTGATTTCAGGATAAATCCATTTGTTTCAGGATTTCTGTAGAAACGAGCGTCACGACCTGGAAAAAAGGACGGAATGAAGCCGAAAAAAAACAAAAAACAAACTCTGATGGAGATGTTTAGGGATTTAAAGGATCATTCCGTGGTTTTGCATTTATTCTACTGGTTTAGTCTATTTATTTTATTTCATTTTAGCTGATTTTATTTTGACTTTTTATGTGCCTCAGTGTCTCTTTGGTCTTTTCACCTGTTTTTTTTTTTGTTTTTTTTTAAATCTAACCCTTTTTTTTGTCAATCAGTGTTATTGGAAAGTGCTCTGAAAAGCTGATTGATTATTTGATTGAAACACATTTCCATAACTTCCTGTTACAAACAACAGGAAGTTATTTTTAGATCTGAACTCTCACAATAAAAAATAAAAACCTTCAGATTAAAACCAACGATGGAGATGAGTGAATCACCTAAAGTTAAAAAAAACAACAGCTTCAGCGTTGCGTGACAGAAAAAAAGCAACGATAAAACACACACAAAAAAATAAAAAAACAATAACACTCAAAAAATAAATAAATAAATAAAAATAACGGAGAAAAACAAAGAATCGTGTGTTGTGGTGGCGAAGCTTCACAGTAGCCAGAATACAGTTAACACTACAGCCCACGCACACACACCTCCTCCACAGGTGTGTGTGTGTGTGTGTGTGTGTGTGTGTGTGTGTGTGTGTGTGTGAGTGACTCATTCTCTCCCACATAGTCTAAATCTCCGCCGGCGGTTCTGGAGATCCAGCGCTCGTACCTGCACGGCTCAGATTTCACCTCTGGCTGCTGCTTCCACACTTTTCTCACACGGACAAACGACTTAAAGATTCACTGTTTCACTTTTAATCACAATTATAAAACATGTAAACTTTATAAACGGTTAGATTTTAGAAGTGACGGTTTAGAAATCATAAGCAAAGAAAAGAAAAAGACTCTGGGTTTAAGTGGAAAAAAAGGCAAATTGTTGTTAGAAACAGCTGTCAGAAATATTTTTGTGTGTGCACGTGCGCGCGCGTGCGTGTGTGTGTGTGTGTGTGTGTGGTTTCCCCAACATGAATGTGAGTTGTATTTATTGGGCTCAANCGTGCGCGCGCGTGCGTGTGTGTGTGTGTGTGTGTGTGTGGTTTCCCCAACATGAATGTGAGTTGTATTTATTGGGCTCAAACATGTAAAATCACCGGTATGCTCCTTTAAAGGCAGATACGAGCATTAAGTTTCTACAAACAGCCTAACTTTGACTTGTTTAGTCAGAATCATCAGAAATGGGTCACATGTTCCCCAGAAAGCTCCTGAATGGATGATCAGACGATGCGCCACACTAAAACTTTTCACAGAAAAGCCTGAAAACGTCCCGCCGTCTCCCAGACGACACTGTCCTTTAACGCTTTGGCCTGCAGCCTGCGGACGCTGTTTTACGTGAACTCTGCGACCTGAGCGAGCGAACTGGATCCGCACGATCTGGATTTGTCCGCATTTACACTCTGGATCTAAATCATGAATATAATTTACTTTTGTCTGAATGTATTCTGTCGTTTGGATCCACTCAGTTCTGGGCAGAATTAAATGATGCTTTTGAGCCTCTGCGTCATTGGTTCTCAATAGTGAGGCGCCTCACCTGCTGCAGCCAATCAGGTTGAAGACGTGATTCTGCTTTCTGTTTCCAGAGCAACAACAAAACACGTGAAGCAGCAGAACCTCCAGGAGATCCCAGATCTGCTCCAACATCAAACTCTTTAAAACCAGGAACTTTTATTAAGAAAATTAAACTCTTTAAATCCAGTATTAAAACTTTATTTTTAGTGCTGCTTTGAAATTAAAGCAAGTTAAATATCTGAGACTGAAATTCAATCTGCTGCCCTGTAACTGCGTTATAGATGATTGTATTTGATTTTACCTTATTTTATATTTTATTTATCTTCTTCCTCGTCGTTTTTAAATCAGTTTGAATGCGTTTTTCTGTCTGAAGCACGTCGTGTTTGAATGCTGCGACAGAAATAAATTCACCTTGATAAATCTGCAGCTCTGTGACACTGCTGCAGCTCGAGGACCAAGATTGAGAACCAATGTAGCTCCGCCCACAAATGCAGCGGCTCCGTAACAAGGCGCTGGAGTCTGAGCGCTGTTTGCTTCTTTTAGCCTCATATTCATCTGTTTCTTTTTAACTTTCGCAGCAAAATAAACATAAAGACAATAATACGATAAAGAGTACTCACTGCACTTCCTCAAAGGGGAGGGGCTTCGTTAACAAGGGGGGAGGGGCTCGTTCTGAAGTTCCACCCTCTCCCCCGCCAATCACTCTCTCTCTCCGTCCGTCCTCCTCGATCTCTCGTTCCCTCTCTTCCTCTCGTCTGATTCCCCGTCTGGAAGCACCGTGGGTAAAATCTCCTGTGGAGTCAGACGCCAGGGATGTCAATGAAGCGTGTGTGTGTGTGTGTGTGTGTGTGTGTGTGTGTGTATGAACGGAAAACAAAGGTAGTGAGCTTGAAGTAAAAAAAATGAGTCTACTGTACTTGTGTTTGCACGACAGCAGGTGTTAAAGTGTGACTCTGCGTGTGTTTGTGTGTGTGTGTGTGTGCGCACGTGTGTGTTACAGATGCAGACAGAGTNCTGCGTGTGTTTGTGTGTGTGTGTGTGTGTGTGTGCGCACGTGTGTGTTACAGATGCAGACAGAGTAGGTGTGTGAATGTTTAGGTGTGAGTGTGATTGAAGGTGTTGGTGAGTGTGTATGACAGTGTGATAGCAAGTGAGAGTGAGTGTGTGTGTGTGTGTGTGTGTGTGTGTGTGTGTGCGTGAGTGTGTGTAAGCAGCGATGGAACCCAGTGTGGGCCTTAAAAACTGCACTACTACAACTTAGCCCAAAATGAGGAGGTGGTTACCGTGGCAACATGTACCATGAAGGAAGGAGGAAGAAAGAGAGACAGAGAGAGAGAGAGAGAGAGAGAGAGAGAGAGAGAGAGAGAGAGAGAGAGAATGAGCGAAAGATGGAAAGAGACAGAAACAGCAAGAAAGTGAGAGAGAGAGAGAGTAATGGGATATCAAAAGACAGACAGCAAGAAAAGACGAGAGAGAAATGGAGGATGAGGAAAACTGGTGTGAGACGGAGAGAGAAAGAGAGAGAGAGAGAGGGTGAGAGTGAGAGAAAGCAGAGAGAGAGAAAAAAAGAAAGAGATAAGGAAAATGAGAGGAAAAAAGAAAGAGAGACGGGGAGAGAGAGAGAGAGGGACAGAAACTCTACTTCATCTATCAAAGCTAATCACAATGATTTACTGATATCGAATAGTTGATATATATAGATTGTGTATGTGTGTGTGTACATAACGTACTGAATCACGTCTGTCCTTGGCTGTGTGCTTTTCTTTCTTGGTGTGTGCACACACCACATCCACCTTTAACATTCAACACACACATGCACACGCACACACGCACACACACACACACACTTTCTGGTTATTTTAGTGTGTTCAGTCTTCCATTAAATTCATCTGATCCTCTAACCCTTAAAGCAATGTCTTACTTTAAAGGATATTTTTACTGCTCAGCATGAGAGCACACACACACACACACACACACACACACACACACACACACACACACAGCTGCAGGGTGGTGAACCATTCAGCAGTTTTTCCTGCTGTGTAAATCGATGGTCTAACAAACCATTATTCTGAAAAACCTCCGTATTTCAATCTAAAAGCCTCTCAGTGTTAACACTTCCTGCTGCTCCTTCACAGTAAAAGCCTCTCAGTGTTAACACTTCCTGCTGCTCCTTCACAGTAAAAGCCTTTTTGCTGCGACTCAGGGGTGGTGCTTCACTCACAACCATCAGCTTGACTAAATAAATATTAAATAAAACACAAAACTGAAATGTTTCTAAGTGATGATCGTTAAGAAATCCTGAAGCTTCTCAAAGTTTTTCAACCAAGTTCTGTCTCTGAAAAAAAAAAAAAAAAANAAAAAAAAAAAAAAAACATCTAACAAACCTCCAACAAACCACAGAAAAGGAGTGAGAAAGCAGCGTGTAGACAGGAAGTACAACGTGTGACAGAGGATGAGTTTCCAATAAAAAATAAAATAAAATCTGAGGGTGTTTTCACGCCGACGTGGTTTGATCCGGATCGATCCGGTTCATCATTTCCTTCCTGGTACAAATCGTTTGTCTGAACTCAGAGTCAGAACCAGAACCTTCACACGACTTCAGAACCAATCACAGATCAATCTATTGATGTATTGGTTGATTAGCAGCAGAAATGCAGGTGTGTGTGTGTGTGTGTGTGTGTTTAAGTTGTGTTTGAAGATTGAAAACTTTCAGAAAGAAATGTAATTAACATAACGAGGGAATCACCACCAGTGTTTTCCCCAGGATGTGTGTGTGTGTGTGTGTCCAAACAGGCTCTGGGAGTGGATGAGGTCATCAGTGTACCACAGGACAGTGGGAGGGGGGGGAGATGGAGAGNAGAGAGAGAGAGAGAGGGGGAACCAGTCTTTTCCAGACTCTGGATCCCCTCAGGACTGACCTTATCCTCCATCCATCATCAACCTGACACTAACCAGCCCTGCTGTGTGTGTGTACATGCGTGTGCATGTGTGTACATGCATGTGTGTGTTTTACTCCCAGCAGTGATGGTAACTACAGTAACTCGTGATAAAACCAAACATTTCTTACATCGTTTTCTTCCTTGTGAATCAGATTTTAGTTGTTCTTCTATAAATTCTCATCTGACGTGATTTTAAATCTGCTGATGAATCCGCGATCAATTTTCAATTCAGGAATCAGAATATTAACATATATTACATAAATGTTAATATACTATGAGGAAATGAAAGAAACGAATGAAAGATTTAGGGATTTTTATGTTCTACATTTTCTGGATCTTTTACAATTTGTTTGTTTTTTGTCTTTTTTTGTCATCTTATTTACTTTTTTTTTTATATTTGCATGGATCCAATTTAACATCCTGTCACGGGACGAGATGAAAAATTAATTAATCTTCCAAATCTGAAATATTTACATTTTGATAGTAAATTAATGTGTATTTTCCCAGTTTTAATAAATAAATAAATACAAACAAATCATTTGAAGAAACATGACAGAAGAGAAAGAGCAAAATGAACTGAAAGAAGGAAAAGAAAGTCGACTGAACGAGAGGAAAGAAGAAACGAAAAGGGGAAAACAGGAAAGAAAGAAAGAAAGAAAGAAAGGCACAAATAAAGACATTTGTATTGAAGAAAGATAAAAATATGGGAAAGATGGAAGGAAGAATTAATATTTCATGACTTCACATCATTTCTCTTCTAAATGTGAATCTGCAAAGTAACTAGTAACTAAAGTAACTTGTAACTTTTATCTGCAGCCGTACCAATGCTGTAAATACTTTAGTAACCTCAGTAACTGTATACTTCATTGAGTACTGCAGTATGCAGTAACTACAGTAACATGTAACTCCAAATGTACTGATGCTGTAAGTACTTCAGAGTACCTGAGTACGTGTACCTGGTAGGGTAGGAGTACTGCGGCGTGTTGCAGGTCTTGCAGGGTTTTTGCATCACTGTGAGGACCGACCGTCACTCATTAATATTTAACCATCAAAGTCACCCAGACCACTTCCTGTGCGTCCTGCACTTCCTGCTGACTGAAGCAGACACGCAGTGACCTCCATCCATCTTCCCGTCCAAACCGACCAATCACAGCACAGCGGCATATTTAGCAAATCTTAATTAGTGCTCAGAAAAGATGCAAATGAGCCTGTCAAGACTAATTAATCAGCTGAATATGTGTGTGTGTGTGTGTGTGTGTGTGTGTGTGTGCGTGTATGTGTGTGTGTGTGTGTGTGTGTGTGTGTGTGTGTGTGTATGTGTGTGACCTTAAGTTGAGGTTAATTAATCAGGTCAATTAAAAAGGAGATTATTGTTTTGGTTTATAGTGACTTTGTGGAAGAAAGCAACATAAATCTGAAGTCATAATAAAAACCTTCTTACTATCAAATATTGATTATTGTATTGATCAAAAAATCCAAAATTAATGTTTTAGTAAATAATTAGATATATAATAGATAGCAAATTAGATTGTTCTATGTGTATATAAACTGTAAATTACAGTTTTTTAAAAAATAAAACATCCTGCCTCACTGCTGCTTCATCACGACTCTGATAACTGGAGCAAAAATTATTGTTTAAATTATGTATTTATAGATAGACAGATAGATATAGATATATATATATATAAACCTTGTGTCTATCATATCATTATCTGACTTTTCTGATTTTTAAAGACCGATATCAGATTTCGTCAGGCCAGAAGTTTGACATCTTAAGGTGTTTTCAGATCTGCAGATCGTTTGCTCTGGTCTGAATCAGTGGGTTTGGTTCAGTTTCACACAGTTTAATGTAATAGGTAAAATAATGTAATATAAAATATAATGTAATATAATGTAATACAATATAATACAATGTAATATAATGTAATATGATGTAATATAATGTCATTCAATGTAATATAATGTAATACAAAGTGATATAATGTAATATAATGCAATACAATGTGATATAAGGTAATACAATGTAATATAATGTAATATAATGTCATACGATGTAATATAATGTAATATAATGTCATACGATGTAATATAATGTAAAATCGTCCCAAGAGAAAATGTGTTTTACCAAGAATTTAAAAACGCCCGTGTCTTCTACAATTGTCATGAATGTTAGCAAGTAACATTGAATTTTACTTTGTCTGTGTCATCTGAACATTTTATTTTGAAAGATTAGGTTTGAAAAAATAACAGGAAAACTATAAGATTTAAAAAAAAAATTAAAAAGAAGTTGTCAGTAACTTAACATGTATGCAGGTTGGGCTCAAATGTGCAAACTCACTGGTANTTAAAAAGAAGTTGTCAGTAACTTAACATGTATGCAGGTTGGGCTCAAATGTGCAAACTCACTGGTATGGTCCTTTAAGGTTTTGAACAAAGACAGTTCAGTTCAGGATACGTGAAATCTGCCAATGTGGACGAGCAGAAGTGAAGATGATAACAGGACAAAGAGCTTTTCCTGCTCAGCTGAGAAATAATAAAAACAGCCGACAGGAGAGAAATCATATTTACACAAAAACCCTAAAAAACACGCCGCAGATATATAAAAAAAAACTTCCAATAACATCTCATTATATTAGAGCTGTGCAGCGTGCATGTGTACACTCACACACGCACACTCACACACACACACACACACTGATCACATACCTGATATGTATCGGATATCTACAATCTGAACACACGGATCGGAATTTTCTTGTCATTCCACTTTGTACAGTTTATGTTTTGGGAAAAAATGGTTGTCAAAATCACCGGTATGATCCTTTAAACTTAAAGGATCCGGTGATCGTGATGTTTGAGCCCAATAAATAGAACTCACATATAGTTATACTACTGACAACCATTTTCCCAAAACATGCTACTTTAGCTGTAAATTTTAGATTGTTTTTCCTACCGTCCAGACTGTCATTGGTTTCAGTTTATCCAGCACAAAAAGCTACGAGTAAAACGTACCGAGATAAATAATCATCACAGAGAACAAAACGGCTTTTTGGGTTTTTATTTTTGCCAAACTTCATTTAACCGAAGTCAAATTATGTCTCCAGCAGGAAGTATAGTCTCAGGAGAATAGAATTTTACGGCGAAATTAAAACAACCTACGTCTACAATCATGCAAAAGTGTTAGAAGGTGAAACGTTGAATTTTAAAGTGTGTGTGTCACCTGAACTTTTGATTCTCAAAGGTTAGGAGATCTGAAAAATATAACAGGAAAACTAAAATTTGGTTTTATGTTTTGGAAAATGGTCAGCAGTATCATAACATGTATGCAGGTTGTATCTCTTGGGCTTAAACATGAAAAATCGCTGATATGGTCCTTTAACGTCTTTTAATTATTCATTGTAAAAGGTGTCTGACAGTTGATTGACAGTGAAAAAGACGTATTTAAAAGCTGAATCTTTGAGGTGTTTCAGTGCTCTGAGGAAGTGAAACTGAGCAAAATATCTTCAGGAGCTCTCTCTCACACACACACACACACACACACACACACACACACACACACACGTTCCCGTACGTGCAGGGATTTGGGCTTTGGTCTGTTAATCAGCGAGCAGGCGGCCTGTAACGGGTCGTGATCTGATGGTTTGAGCCTCGTTGCTGCAACGTGTTCTTCACTGTCCAATCAGGAGCAGCGTGGCAGAGCTGAGACGCCTCAGTGTCACTGCACATGCTCAGTGTGGCTCTGGCTGTGTGTGTGTGTGTACAGACGGGTGTGTGTTTGACTCCTTCCTCCTCCTCCTCCTCCTCCCTCGGGGGGACACACATCGCTTCTACTGTATTTTTGTGCCACATGACTTGCAGATTTTTGTTTTTTTTTAATTCCTCAGCTCTTTCCTCTCGTCTCTGTGAGCGGCGTTCTTGCCAGGCAGGAAAGACAAAACAGCTGTGGCGGTGCCGAGCAGTTCCCCATTAACCCGAGAATTATGCAAGCAGGAAATTCAAATAAGATGCAGATGAACGGATCAGCCAGGCTGCAACCAAATCCCTGTTTCCTTACCAAAAAATACTTTTAATTCAATAAATAAATAAACCTGGCGGCGGCGGGCAGATTGCAGGGCGGGTTACTCAGCAGCGTGAGGCCGAACCCGGCCAACGCTGACCATCTGAGCCGTTTTATTTCCAGAATTTAATTGCCGACATTTGTAAAATAAATACAGGAATGAATTTCGGTGACGACGAGCCTCCTGGCACAGAAGTCAAAGAAAGAGTCCGTTAATGTTTTCACATCATTAAATCATCGCCACATTCATTTTCAGACGTTAATTAGTGTAAACAAACAAAACCAAAACGTCTGTCAGCCTCCATCAGCGTCAGCTTCCAACGAGAGCCAGAACGCCGGTACGAAACGGGAGGGGACGCCAAAAAAACAAAGCTAAACGTGGAAATACCTCTTAAATTAATGACTTTTGGGGATATTTTTCAGATCTGCAGATCGTTTGTTCTGGTCTGAATCAGGAACTAAATTGTTGGTTTGCTTCAGTTTCACACAGAAAAACATCCAATCAAACCAAAATCTATCAGCTAAAGTCATGTGACAACACTCTCTCTGCTGATTGGTCAGACAGAAACTCCAAACAGGAAGTAGTTTCTATCAAAGTAAATCAGAGTAACAAAGATGAATGTGGATCCTTTCCTGTCATAGCATCATTTGATCCATGAAGAAGAAAACTATGACAGCAGAAGCTGAATCACGTGTGGAAAACCACATGCTGCTTCACATGATGTGAAGAAGACGTGCTGCCTTCACACGCTGAACAGGAGAATGAACATACAAGCATCACACTAACCTGAACACGTGTTAGCTAAGATTGATGTGTTTCCACCTTTGATTTGATTCAGAGGCGGAGCTTATTTAAAGTTAAACACAGTTTCTCTTTAAACTGCTGATAATGAAACTCACAACTTCCTTTAAATGTTTCACAATAAAAGCCTGCCAGGGGAAAAGGGAGGGATTCTGTCCCTGTTTTGCTGGAGGGCTTTTCATGTGAAAAAGGAGGAGGAAGTGTTGGATTTGAACCAGCAAACAGCAGCATCAGCCAAATAACACAACAAAGAGGAACAGATCATAAAACAGGGCGGGTGACTGGAATATGATCAAACAGATTCATAAAAAAAAGAAACAAGAAATATAGAAATTACAAGCTTGTGGCGTGACTCAGGCTGCCTCTCTCTTCAAGGTCAATTTTATTTGTAAATTTATGATATGAAGGACTAAAAAAATTACACAAAAGCCAAACTTAAGGTCTTTTCTTTTACAAGATAGCTTTTGAAATCTGTATAATCTTTCTGAAATACACTTTTTTATAGTTTGGGAAGCAAAAACTGAGCTGCTGTGTCCTTGATATCTCAGGTTGCTTAAAGGACCATATCATTGGTTTTGCATGGTTGTATATGTTGCAAAATCACCGGTATGGTCCTTTAACAACCAGTGAACGTCCCTGACGATCCAGCGGTTGACCTTCCATACTCTGTCATCTGCTTTTTCCCTGCAGGAAGCAGAGGATTCTATTAATATCTGTGCAGAAAGTAAAAGTAGGGCCGCCGCCGTACGTCTGGCCTGGTTTTCATGCTGCGCCGCACTCGCAATAACCACGTCTCTCACATCAAACACTTTTAAAACGCTTTTAAAACGGCTGAACAGGGATTTTTATTTGTTTTTTTTAAATAATGGCAGTAATGTCGCTATGCTAATGTCTGTGTGATGTTTTAATGTGGCTACGCAGAAAATAACAAGGACTAATATGGAGCAACGTCCTGTGCTGCACGAGAATTATCCTACACACACACACACACACAGCAGTGTGAAAGGCTGGAGAGCAGCAGGGAGTGAAGGCTGAAAAGCAGCCAATGTGGACAGAGGAGTGGCGGTCAGCCTACAGAGGTTAGCCAATCAGAAGCCAGTACGGCTCTCTGAGGGCGGGGCGTTCCAGCTCCACCTTCCTTGTCTTGTTTTTTTGGCCCAGAGTGGGAGCCGCATTCCTGCCGGTCCCCCTGCTCCATTCCTGGGCTGGTGGTTTGGGTTCAATAGGTGAGACGGGGAACTGTGGGAAACGGGAGGGGGGAGGGGCATACGACACGGTCATGCGTGTTTAAAAGCTCAGGGATAAGGTTGCCAGGAAGAAATTAAAGGATAAAACATACTGATTAACATTTTTTAAAAAAATAAATATGAGGTTGAGTTTTGTCGTATTAAAAAGATCAAAACTGTTTTGTTTTTTTTGTTTGTTTTTGGGACGAGACACGCCACTGGTCAGATCTCAATCAAAGCCAGAGGTCAAAGGTCAAGGTCTGAGCGCCCCTGACGGTATCAGTGAATGATCATGTGAGGGAGAAGGAAGTGCCAGGAAGTGAGGAGCAGCAGAGCGTTTTATTTTTACTCCGGGACGAGGAGCGGAGGGAGAAACTGGAGACGGCGGCGGAGGAGGAAGAGGCGAGGTCGTGGCGAGGTCACGAGGTACTTCTTGATCAGATGATTTTTCAGCCTACAACAGAACGCCACGCTTGACCGCGCCGCTCAGAGGGGAGGGGGGAGGAAGGTCGTTTCACTTTTTGGGGAGATGAGGAGGAGGAGGAGGAAGACGAGGTGATGGGAGGATGAACTATTAATATCTTTAATATCTTTAACTGCTGGCTGAGGTGTTTCTAACTCATGATTAAAGTATTAATTAATAAACACGTGACAGGAAGTGACCTGAGCGCTGGACGCTAACGCTGTTTCCTGTGTTTATGTGTACTGTTGTATGAAAATGTGTTCAGCGTTCTGTTAATTTGCTGGAAATTTAACACGTAAGCCTCACGTTTGAAAAAAGAAAAGATTCCTGTGCTGACGACGATGGGCCAATCACACAACACCAGGAAGTGACACTTTAAATTCTGCACATAGATCAAACATCTGTTATCAAAGATAAAATGTCTAAAAATTTTGTGCCAAAGATGAGATAAGCAGGCAGCGAAACTTCACCGCGAGAGACGGCGTGATGTACCTGACTCTACCTTGCCGTGTCGCTGCAAACAATGTCTTACCTCTTAACTTCCTGTTACTTCCTGTGTTACTTCCTGTTATTTCCTGTGTTACTTCCTGTGTTACTTCCTGTGTTACTTTCTGTTACTTCCTGTGTTACTTCCTGTTATTTCCTGTGTTACTTCCTGTGTTACTTCCTGTGTTACTTTCTGTTACTTCCTGTGTTACTTCCTGTTACTTCCTGTTACTTCCTGTGTTACTTCCTGTTATTTCCTGTGTTACTTCCTGTGTTACTTCCTGTGTTACTTCCCGTTACTTCCTGTGTTACGCGGTCTCGCCTGGCAGACAGACAACATGTGAGAGTTGTGGTTCTATCAGTAAAGTTTCTGGCATGTTTTAATGAGACCAAAGTGCCCGTTGAAAACATGCGTGTTCGGAACGGGTGAGCACCGCTTTTCTCTTCATACAAAACTGCATAAACTCGTTCAACTCCGTTTCCTTCAGTGTTCGACAACTAGATAATATCACGTTAGCGTAGTTGTGTTTGGCTAACAACAGTAGCAGCATGGCTGTCGTAGGTTAGCAACGCTAGCTATCGTGGTTTGCTAACAGTAGCATTATGTCCTGGTAGCATTGTTAGCTACTGTTAGCTCCAGTACAACATAAAGTTTAGTTTAGTAAAACATAACGACTTTTTTCCTTCACAGCGGCTCAAAACTACTTCAACTTCTCAAACGTCATCTGCAGCTAGCTTAGCTTGCTGTACAGGTCGCATTCAGACCGTGCCACTGCTGCGCTCGGAGCGTATCCTGCTGCGCCGGACTACTTTTTACGGCACAGCTCAATATGAGAACTGCTGATCCAAACAACTTCACACATGACGCTGCACATCTTTGGATCCTGAGCAACAGACTTGCTGCTTCATACATGACGGGTTCTAGACGTGTTGGTGCTCAGACAGATTTCTGGATTTATAGTTAGATAGCTGATGCCAGCAATTTAAAGGACAATACTGTGATTTTCATAGCGTACTGCAGGGTTGGATTGAGATCCTAATTTTTACCGGGAATTTAAGGTGTCTAGCGGGGGGNGGCGTTGCATGGCCAGAGAAAATGCCAATGATGCCGGGGGCAAATAAGTCGTAATTGTCCGCTGTTTTAAAAAAAAATTATGTTTAATTAGTTTAAGTTAATTTTAATTATTATTATATTGTGCAAAGGCCACCTGCCGGTCCACCAATGGCTGCAGCCCACTGGGAAAAGTCCCGCCACTCCCGATGGCCAATCCAACCCTGGCTTACTGATTCTAATTGTTTTTCCTACTTCCAGCATTCCAGTAGCATTCTGCTATTAAAAATCAACTTGTGGAGACTTGATGAACATGATTTTTATTATGTTTTTTTGTTGAAGTAACTTAATTTGTCCGATCAAACACAGAGCTGCATAAAAGGAAATGTACGTCTCCGCCAGAGAACATAGTCCCAGGATAAGAAGGTTTTCAGTGAGAAATAAAAAATGGCCGTGTCTTCTACGGTCAGACGTGTTAGCAGGTGAAACGTTGAATTTTAAGGTGAACATTTGATTTTGAAAGATGAGGTTTAGCAAAATAACAGGAAACTAAAATACAGTTTTATGTTTTAGAAAATGGTTGAGCTCAAACGAGCAGAACCACCAGAATGGTCCTTTAACAGATTATTGCTGTGATACTCCAAGATAAAATGTCTGATTATTAGCTGAATAAATGCTGAATGTAGTTAGTTTGGTGTTTTACCAGCAGCCTCATGGCTAAACCTGCTAAATTTCTCTGCTCCAAAGTTTATTTTGTCATTTTGGCGAGAAGGCGCCCACTCAGAGTTCCGCTCGCCATCTCCAGGCTTTTTCCTTTTCTGGGAGGGAAGGGATAAAAAAAAAAAAAAAAAAAANAAAAAAAAAAAAAAAAAAATGTAATTTGGCTGGTGAAGAGCCGGGATTGGCTGGTGAATTTGGAAAAGCATCTGCTGCCGTGTCTGACGGGCGGTGGAGCTTCACTTCCTGTCATCCTCATGAGTCAGAGAGGAATGGCGGGATGGCGAGGCCCGTGCCGCCAACGCCTAAAAATAGTCTGGTGCTTTTTACGTCTCTTCTGCACTTCACCAAAATGTGGAATTTTCTACCACATGAAGCGTGAGGGAGGGGGAGCGGTGGCATGAGGCTGGATCTCTCCACGTGTTTCCAGCTGGATTTACCGTCTGAAAAACACGGTAAAAACACGCCTCTGCTTTTCTTTCCTGTCTGCACCACAACGTCCCAGAGTCCATGCCGTGGAAAACTCACCACCCCACACGCTGCAGTTCCAATACCATGGCTGCTTAAAGGACCATACCGTAATATTTGCATGTTTAAGCCCAATAAACCGGCATACATGTTACTGATAACCAATTTCCAAAACATAAAATCGTATCGTAGTTTTCCTGTTATTTTTCCAAACCTCCTAATCTTTCAAAATCAAATGTTCAGGTGATACACGCATGTTAAAATTTAACGTTTTGCTTGCTAACCTGCACGTCCTAAGGTAGAGGTCATGGTCGTTTTTAATGTTTTGGTAAAAGCCGTCTTCTCCTGGGACTGTACTTCCTGGCAGAGACGTACATTATCTTCCATGCGGAGAATCACTTCCCAGATACGTAAATAACAAATCGCCATAGTAACGCATCTATCAAGGCGAATGATAACAGACGCAGTTTATGAGCGTTGTTCATCGCTGCGTTAAATCTGCCGACGTGTTTTATGAATTAGTCGTCCGCCAGAAATGAAAAAGTGTTTTAAAAGTTTTTGTTACATTTTTTAAGAACTCAAAAAAATATCTGTTAAGAAAAGCAGAGAAATAAATGAAACAAACAAACAATAAATAAATCAGGTTAAA
Organism: Lucifuga dentata; assembly: GCA_014773175.1. Classification (NCBI taxonomy): domain Eukaryota; kingdom Metazoa; phylum Chordata; class Actinopteri; order Ophidiiformes; family Bythitidae; genus Lucifuga; species Lucifuga dentata. Next base: position 16,989 of record VXCM01008052.1, read on the forward strand.
CGAACCGCGGCGGGAACGTTCCTACTCTGGATAATTCCGGGTGAATTACTCCCTGATTGAGTTTCCATCTTTATGCTGCGTTCAGGTTCCCTCGGAAGTCAGATTTTTCCCAGTCGGAAGTTCCAACATCCGACCTCAAACCGTTCCAGTAAATAAAAATCATGGCTGAACATCAATAAATACTGTTAAATTAATTAAACGCAGTAATAAATACTAACTAAAGTAAAGTTAGACTACAGGACTGTTTGTTGTTTTAATGATATTAATCANTAATAAATACTAACTAAAGTAAAGTTAGACTACAGGACTGTTTGTTGTTTTAATGATATTAATCAGTTTTAAACATTTGTGCAGAGAAGTAATATTATGAAATTATTTACACTTACATATCAAAGGCAAACAGTTACGACACTGTAAACAGTTACCATGGCGATATATTCTGACCTTTTTCTTTCAATTTCACGCAATAAAAAAAACACTTTATTCGCCCGTTACCTGATCATTTCCATTCACAAAGCTCACTTCCACGGCGCCGCCATGCTGAGTGACGTCATACTCGGTAAGTCTGGACGGATCATTTTAGTCTGAGTTTCCCAGCCGGAGGGTTAGAGTTAGGCACAACCCTAACCCTAACCCGACTTCAAGCGCTGTTCCAACGCATTAGTCAAGTAGGAGGTCAGAAAAACCCGAGTTCCGAGGGAACATGAACGCAGCATCAGATATCAACGAGTCTCATGTTGGTGACGTCACACTGTACTTTTTTTTTTTTCCTAGTTTTCCAGATGGAATGCGTCCGCCGCGTTTCAGGTCTCAGTCGTCGTGTTGAAAAGCGGCGTTTTTCCCCGTTTCTCCGCTCGGCGTGGACGACCTGAAGCTCTGCAGCCCTCATCTGTGACTGTCAGGCAACACATGATTAAACGATTAAACGGCTCGGTCAGCTAATTCCATGTTAAAACGAGTCTCTCATTAACGAACAGAGGCTTAAGCAAAACAAAACGTTTTTTTTCTGACTGGACAATCGGCGCCGTTACAGGAACTGAAAACCAGGTAACTTGGGCTTCAATGAGAAACGAGCTTTTGTTTTGGTGTTCATGAATAAAATATGATTTTTTTTTTTTTTTATTAGAAGAAGCAGTGATAAGAAAACACAGACTTTTATTTATTTATTTATTTTTAGCGTTCCTGCTCTAAAAATGAGCTATCAAATAAAAAAAAGTGACACCTTCTCTCACCGGATGATTGATGGAATAAATTCTGCTGGTTTTTAAAGGCTACCTGATGTCAAAATGACAAAATGACGGAGCAGCCTGCATAAATTTTAGGATAATAAACAGAAATATTCAGGCGATAAAACTGATTTGCAGCATTCTGAAAATAAACCGTTTATCAAATCAAACCTGCTTCCTGTTCCTTACAGAGGAAAATCAGGCTGGAACTGATGCTTTCATTATCAATTAATCTGTTTACGACTCGTCTGATTAATCAATGAATTATTCAGCAAATTAATATGACATAAAATCTGACAGATCTATGTAGAAATCTATAGGTAAATTAGAGATGATAGATGCTACGAGCATCTTTAAAGGGATCACAATAACGTAAAGGACCATACCGGTGATTTTGCACATTTGAGTCTAATATATTCAGTTTTCATACATGTTACGTTACTGACAATCATTTCTCAAAGGATAAAACCGTATTATTATTATCTTATTATTAATTATTAAAGATCGTATTACTGAGTTGGTAAAATATTGTGGAATATTTGCCTGTTTAAAAGCATTCTTCTTTTTTAAAAACAAATT
>VXCM01008053.1:0-20932 GCA_014773175.1 Lucifuga dentata
AAGTACTGCACCCCCTGTATTTTTGTGTAAACTTTACCAAAGTACCACTCCAAACACAACAAAATTTCTAAAAACAAAACTTGACAGGAAAATTTGCACACCTGTAGGAAACTCTTTACCGTACGCACATTTTGGAGACTGCTGGGGTGTTTGGCGACTCAGATGGAAAAGGCAGATTTCTCAGTGATTCTTCCACACAAGTCATTCCACAGAATCAGACTCTGAATTCTAGCATAGATCTGCTCTGACAGATCCCGTTTAAGCTACACTAACTTCAGAACAGCTCCTCTCGATGTACGCTATGGTTAATAAATTGAAGTTGCGTGACCTCGTTAATTTTGATATCTTCAAATGTGCAAATCAACTATTCTGATTAAAGTTGCTGTGAAACAACAGAATTAATATTCTGATCGTGACACATCTGATTTTTCATTGATCTTTCATAACTGGCAGATTGTCACGTTTATTTTTATTTGTGTATGATTCTGTCGGTCTTGACCTTCAGGTGAAAGCTGCAGCTCCTCACTCCAAACCCTCAGAGCACAGTGTGGCTCAGTCTGACACGCAAAAAGCTGCTGGATATGATCCATTTACCAAAATTAAAAGAATGAGCCCCAGCCATGGGCAACTTTGATAAGGATGGGGGCCAATAAAATTTCATTCTCACTGTCAAAGGGCCACACATTAAATGAAACAAAAATCACTGTGAACTCAGTACATAGGCTACCTGTTAACATTCAGCTCACCCANCCCCACCCCACCACTGTGTGGTGTTAACTTTCATTTGATAGTGGAGAAGAAAGTCTTTAAAAAGCAAAGTAATCATACTTACAGCACCTAAGTACATGCCTACACAGACAGTAGAATGTTGATGCGACTGTACAGGCGCATTGATTGCATATAAACAGCAGTCGGTATTATTCAGCCTTCAGCTTTCCCCTCTGAAGGCCTTTAATGGGCGTAACGTTTCGTGGTGGATGGGCAAATGAGTCAACGACGCAAATTCCTGTGACAAACAAGTATTAGGCAGCTGGTAATGGTATGTAGGATGATGCGATGCAAACAGCGGGTTTGACATTTTTGCCGAAGCTATTCATCATTCAGAAAGTCTGTCACGGTGTAATGGCTTTTTCTTCAGCTTTGGTCAATTACTCTGTGAGAGAAGGTAAAGAGAGATGAGGAGGAGGAGGAAAGAATTCCAGCATGATGAAGGGAAAGATGACCACCACAGCTGTAGAGAAAGGACGAAAAATGGACAAGATGAGAGGCAGGAAAGACTGATATGTACAGTATAAGCGAGAGTCCGAACAGACAAGATAAAAGATGACAAACTAAAGAGGAGTGGAGAGCATGAAGCCTATGATAGAGGAACGACAAGAGAGATACTTAGCACTGAAGAAAATGACAAAATGAGAACGACAAAGAGGAATGAGAGTGAGAGCAACAGAAGGAGAGGTTTGAGAGAGAGAAAAGCAAGAAATCGGGCTACAATAGATGGTTGGACTGTGGAAGGTAGGGTGTCGTAGTTTTACATCTAAATCAGGCCAAGTCATCCTAAATCCTAGTGGGACCAGACTGCTGTGACTTTACCGAGTCCAAATTAAGACAGGAAAGCAGAGTTGGAGGCAAAGATACGCTTCTGTTTCTGCTGAGTCACAGTCTCTGAAATAGGATGATGCACTAAGGTACATTACAGGCCACAAGTTTGAGGCCACTCCCAGATTTAAAAAAAAAAAAAAAAAANTAAAAAAAAAAAAAAAAATCATCAATGCATTGTTTGTTTTACAATTTATTGCACAGGAAATGATAAAAAATATGTATAAAATAAATATAAGTAATTAGTTTTCAAGAAGAATTAGTCACATCAAAGCACTTTGAAGTCATTTCAGGCTCTGACTTTGGTTTCATCAAAGTAACCCCCTCTGACCAATCAGAATTCTAAAATCTTTTGCTTCTCTCTTGAACAGATGTAATTTTGGCATAATTTTGAAGAATGTTTTGGATCGTCGTCCTGTTGAATGAAATTTTGACCAATAATTGGTAAACCGGATGGAATCGCGTGTCTTTGAAGGATGGAATGGTAATTCTCTTTCTTCATAATTCCTTTAACTTTGACCAAGTCTCCAGATCTCTCTTCCCCAAAACNCAGCTATTGAATAGAAAGTTAAAACACATCAGCAGGGAGTTGGAACACAACAGGAGTGCTGCACTAATACAGACTGATGCCTTCATGAAAAATCATGTACCTGTAGACGTGCAAAGACAAGCAAATGTGAATCAGTCCTTAATCGATTGCCAGAACACAATCTCTACAGAAATGAGCATTAATCTTACTAGTTCAAAACGTGCCTGTTGGGACCAGGCTGGACTTTATGGTGTGTGCCGCAGCCTGCCATTAGTGCCCGTGGAGCGGAGTATATGCTGCTGCACCCGGAGCGTATCCTGCCACGCTCAATTTGAGAACCACTCATCCAAATAACTTCACACGCAACACTGCACATCCTTGGGTCCTGAGCAATGAATCTGCTGAATTTCAACTTCATACAGTGCTGGATTCTAGAGATGTTGGTGCCACAGACAGAGATTTCTGGCTTTATAGTCAGATAAGAAATGCAAGTTTGTCCCTGCACATTTTAGCAACGGACCATTTTCACCACAAATCCCAGACATACACTACAGGGCAGAAGTTTGAGGCCACCCCCGGATAGAAAAAAAAAAAAAAAAAAANAAAAAAAAAAAAAAAAAAATCATCAATACACAGTTTGTTTTACAATTTATTGCACAGGAAATGACACAAATATATAAAAATAAATGAAACTAATTAGTTTTCAAGAAGAATTAGTCAACAAGATCACATTATGCAGCCACAACAGCTACAGAAATGATTAGTAATGAAGGCATCAGTCTGTATTAGTGCACTGGCTCCCTTGCTGATGTGTTTTAATATTCTATTCACTAGCTGCTGTCTGCCTTCTCCCGCATCATTTTGGGATTAACTTCTGCTCATGCTAAATCTGGGGGTGGCCTCAAACTTCTAGCCTGTAGTGTAGTAGATTTTAACACCACAATCGCTGCTTAAGCACGCCTATAGCTGTTGAGCAAACAGCCAAAAATATTTGCCAACGTGATAATCCCGAGCGAGCTGTCCTCGCTGGAGTTCATAGGCGAAACTAGAGGAGAGTAAAGGCAGATGTAGCATTTGCTTGTTGCTGGGAAAGCTGTGCATGAATACAGTCATCGCTGTAGCTGTGGTGATTGTTGGACAGCAGTTCCTTAGTCTATTTTATGATGTAAACTGTATTATTTTTATTTTATTGTTTTTACATTGAAACAAACAGTAAAGAGTGGCAGGGTTTTACTTCGGCTCCTAAGGGAACATCTCTTGCTACAGCAAAATAACAAAATCTTGACATCTACATCAAAACATCTAAAAAAACGAGACTGAACAACAAAAAATCTGAATGTTTCTGTCAGATAGGATGATACAGCGGCTCCTCAGTCTGCAACACAGTTAGTGATGTGATGGAGTGATGGACCTGCCCAGTCTGAAATGCATGCTATGACCTCTGACCCCAAATGATCCTAAAGGTGGTCCAGCAACTAATGAAATTAAGTCAAATTTGAATGGCTAGTTTTCTTGGGGAGTTGACTCCGGCAACTGCTGTCATCTTAAGAGCAAGTTTAATTAATACCAACAGGTGCATTTGGGCTCAAGGCCTTCATCAGGGTTATCAACCAAAATACTGAAAACAGGATACGTTTAAAAAGTAAAACTGGTGGGGGATAAAAAAGAGAAACCAGCCAATCACACACAGACTAGAATGGTACCACCTAGTACAGCAGAAGTCATGACAGGTATTTAAAAGTATGGTCATGTGATTTTAGACCAATCAAAAATGTTCTTAAACAGGTAATCAGGTGAAGGTGTAGGAGCTATGCCAGGGCTATGCTAACCCTGAAAAGGAGAAAGAGTCTTCTGAAATGTTTTTCAGCTCAGGTAAGTGAAGTGTGTATGTAGCTTTAATTTATTAATACAATTAAAAAGATGTGAAGGTAAAAAAAAAAAAAGGTAAATAAAAAGATTTTTTTAAAAAAAAGGTAGAAAAAAGAAATGTAAGCGTATATAAAAAGAAAAAAACCTGAAAATATAATACAGTTTGTCCCCCACCAGTTTTATTAAATGTTTGCTTTTTGAAATGATGTGTTGGATAACCCTGAGAAGGCCTTGAGCTGAAACGCGTCGGTTAGTTTGAATGAAAGTCGTCGTGAAGATGATGAGTGTTCTCCCCAAGGATCTCTTCACTCCTCCAAGCACCTCATCTGTAGGTGAAGTTATGCCAGAACCAGAAATATCATTTTTATGGCTACTTTGCAGCCGAGAGCAGAATTGTTGTACTTGAAATATTCTGTGGTCAGTTCTGTGGTCTTTACAGCGAGTAGTGTTTATAATGTCACCGTTGCAGGTTCGATCAGGTCTTTGAGAGAAGCCAGATGAGCAGTTTTTGTAATGAGTTTGTTCAGTGCAATTGGGCAACTTCAGCAATTTAAAATTTAAAGGCAAAAATTCAATTCAATTTAACTTTATTAATCCCGCAGGGGAATTCATTTGCTGCCAAGGGCAACACATCAGCACATAAAACAGACAAAAAAATAAGAACCAGCATAACCATAACAATCATAATACTAACAATAAAATAAAAAGGCCATTAAAACATGATTAAGAGGCTGAAAAAAAAAATAGAAGTGACCATTAAAAAATTTCACAGCAGCTGGAACAAAGGACTTCCTTAATCATTCAAATTGAGGCATCACCAATCTTCCACTAAATGTACTTTTAAGACATTAAAGACATCGTATAGTGGATGATCTTTATGCTTTAAGACTGTGCAACTTAGCTTTAGCAAGATTACTTCCAGTGAATCAGGAGGCAAACCAATGACAGAATCAGCTTTTTTTGATCAAGTTATTGATCTTATTTCTGTCTTCTAGGGTAATGTTGCTATCCCAGCAAAGCACAGCATATAAAAAAGAACACTAACTAGCTAAAATACCTTGATAAAAATCACAAAGAAGTTTGTTACAGACATTGAAAGACCTAAATTTCCTAAGATTAATCATGACTGAGCCTTCTTAAGGAGCTAGTTTAGTATTAGTATTCTTTTTCCAATTCAATTTATTGTCCAAGTGTACACCAAGATATTTATAAGTTTCAGCTATTGTAATTTGTTGGTCCATAATCACCACTGGATAAATGTCCTCTTTAGTTCTTCAGTCTTTCCAGCATTCAATATTAAAAAGTTCTCGCCAGGTCATTTCCATCATTAAGTAAGCCCACTAGGGTGGAATCGTCAGAGAACTTCTGAAGAAAGGACAAATCCTGGGAATGCCTGTAATCAGCATTATAAAAGGGGGACAGCACTGTACCCTGTGGAGCTCCTGTGCTAGTTAAAATAATGTCAGATACTTTATTATCCAGTCTAACAAACTCTGCTCTGTGTAAAAGATAGTCCATGATTCAAGCAATACGTCTGCTGTATAATTTTAATGCCATTAATTTCTTAGCTAAAGTGAACAGTTGTGGCTTTGCTATCACAAGGAAAAGTCACAGAAAGCCAAACATGAAGGCTTTATTTGGTAACATGTTTGCACATCTGCATGAGTATGATTGATGTATCTAAGGTGTAAAGTTCAGTCAGTAACATGCTGTCACAAATGTAGTATTTGAAGAGTAGCATAAAGACGTAGGGAGATCATTAAGTAGAGATGGTAATAGAGAAATGTAAAGTTTTGTTTCCTGTGCTTTGCAGCTGGTTATGGTCTTTGCTACCAGTAGAAAGAAAAGTTCTATAAATAAGATAAATACACAGTAGATGTAGATCTCCCAGTCATAATCCATGTTGTAGTTGTCAGCAGTGGTGGAGCAGACAGTTTTCTTAGGGGTGGCCAGGCTGAGACCAGGTTCTCTTTGGGGTGGCACCTTAACTGGTGTTTTGTTCAGGTTTTTTCTGCGTGTTGCTATGTTATTGTTGCCACATATGACCTTTTTCAGTCACTCACTCAGGCATCAATGATGCGTAATGAGCCCAACGCACCATTAAGTGTACTGTTTAGACAATTCAACAGAGTTTACAGGAAGCTTGCTTTTAGCTAAAATCAGGGAAAATTATCTAAAATTAGTCTAGTTTGCAGAAATAACATTAATTGATTATCCTCTTTGAAAGAAACATAAGAAAAACTTGAAGCAAAAACGAAAATGGGAGTTCCTGAATATATATTACATTATTACGCAAAACCTTTGTGTCTCTTCTTAAACGTGTAAAAACTCGTCTGAAGCTCCAGCTCAGCTGCTGTTTCTCCACACGCATTCCGGTGAGCTCCGTGTTTAACGTGCTCAGATGGGAGCTTCAGGTGTGCACATGGCTTAAGATGGTCTGCACAAGGCATGGAAAACCTCGCTAACTAACTTTGCTACTTCACACATTGCATATGCTAGCTATCCTTCACTTCATGGAACAAGTAAAAAAAACCTCAATAAATTAAGTCAAATTCAGATGTCAACATCTGGTTTTACAAACGTACTGTAATTGTCTTCTGAATTTGCTGAAAGCTGGCTGTCTGTATAACCTGTGTAGGATGGGAGGGGGAGGGGCAGCAGATCACATGATGTGTGTGCTCAGATATAAAGAGTCCTGAGTGCTGCAGTGGCAGGGCAGAAATGGTTCCATATGATAAAAATATTCAAATAAATTTAAAAAATGAGTGACGTGAGAGTCGATACTATGTGTGGTGGCCAGACTTTAGTCTATGGTGGCCATGGCAACCATGGGCCACCCCCCGGCTCTGCACTGGTAGTCAAAGGTTTAGTAANGGGGGGGGGGGGGAGGCTTCAGACAGCTTCTGGTTCCAGTATGAACTAGTGCATAATTGTCCCACTGAATATCGATGCTGGTGGGTTATTATCTGTGTGAGCTATGGAAGTTTCAGCGTGTGTGCTAGCTAGGTATTATTAAAGCTAAAGTCATGGATCAAAGTCCTAACCTCAACAGCTGAGTGTATGCACTTGCTACAATAAGTTGAGCATTAGAGGAGCTTTTGAAGTCAGTCAGAGAGTCGTTCTCCTCTGAATATTGCTTGTCCAAAAATAATCACAGGTGATTGAATGTGCAATCTCCAAGACAGTGAGAGCGCATTCATCTGAGGTGAAATGACTATCAACAGCTTAGCCTGTCTGAGATCATTTCAGTTCCTCCAGCTCAGCTTGTCCATGCTGTACTTTTCCCAGGAGGGTGCCTTAAACTGACATATTTAAGTGGAGAGGTATCAGAACTAAGAGAGGCTTCCAGGAGTCCCGTGTTTGACTGAGTAGAAACGTAACTCTTAAATTATTAATGAATGGCCTTGTGTGTTGTAAAAGTGACGCATCTGTTCCTCATTTTGAAAGCTTAAAGCTGGTCTGCAAATCACTCTTCCCACGTGGCTTAGACTACATTTCCATATGAATGTAGGACACAAACATGAAATAGGACAGTGAAGTGTAACTGGTCATAGCCAAAAGATATGATATGCAGTAAATAAGGTGTTTCGTGAATGTCAACCATGAATTCTATTTGGGCTGCTGTTGTATCAGGGAAACAACGGCTGCCAGTCTGGTAGGTGGTGGTAATACACATTACAACAATCTAAGAAGCAGCAGAAGAAGGAACCAATGGTAGGGACATCTGACAGAGCTTTTGAGACGCGGAAAGTGAAAGTGAAATATTTCAATTTTTTTTTTTATTAATAGAGAGTTCCCTGTTGGTGATCAAGAAAAACATGTCTGCCACCCGTACAGAGAGTGACTCGCTCAGTAATGGTGTATCAATACATTTACATGCAGCTACACTCCCAGTATTTGTCTCTTCTATGATTAAGGCAATAATACATGACATACTGCATAATTGGAGTATGTTGAGGGCCCGACAGGTGAGATAATGTGGGTGGAAGTGACTTTAACATGCCCAAATCGATTAATCTGTGTCTATTACTCTGATTTACACCAACTTCAATCTAATTAAGATGTATGTATTAAAAAAAAAAGATTTTTTGCCTTAATCTTAGTATAATCAAAATTTTTAAACATTCTAAGTGACAGGAACGCATAGCTAGTGACGCCAACACGTTCTGACATGCATGTAAAGAAAACGCTTCAATGGACGAAGATGAGAGATGAGATTAAAATCTGATCAGTGGATTAAAACTTTTAAATGCAGAGAGAAACATCTCATATATTGTGTAAGCATTTATCTCTCCATCCGGACATGTACTTTCGTCGGGTGATCACAGAGAAGCAGGACTTTTGCTGCTGTAACAGAAGCCTGTTATCACACATTAACACGTCTATTTGACATAAACACACATCAGCATGACATATATGGTATGTCCTCCATTTCTGTTTACAGAGCATCATCATATTGATGCTGACATCATTCATATTGTGTAGGATTTGAAATTCCAATCTGTGTATTTAGACAGCATTTGCATTGGTAGATATCCGATACGTATCTGATCCAAGTCTTGAGCATCGAGACTTGTAAATCCAGCCTATCAAACATCTCAACTTCATTCTTAACTTTCAATTTGTGGAAAAACGACAAACACAAGCTGAAAGGTCACAACAGACGACATCTCGACCATTTGATGCACACAATCCCATACTGCATCACGCGACTCCAAGATGGCAGTATCCGTGTAACAGCTTATTGTGATGCATAGCACAGGCGTTATGTAGCAGAAGTTGTTGAAGTCCGGCAGAGCTGTCTCCACACACACAGCCACTTACAGCCCGATTCCATTTCTGGTTACGTACTGCCTTCCATCTCTCTCTCTCTCCTTCTCTGTTTCTCTCCATTCCGTCATTGTCAAGTACAACTTTGATTCTCCCTCCCACCACTCTGTGTTGCTCACAAAGACACAGATGTCTTCCTTTTATGTGTGTTGTTGTTCCTCCTCCAGAAAAAGGGACTTGGCAGATGATGCTGCAGCCATTGTTGTAATGTCCATGTTGGGAAAGTGTTTCCCTTCTCAGAAATTGTAAGGCCTGACAGAGGATGAGGCATGATGCTGCAGTGTGTTGGTGTGTTTCTTTAAGCTTGTGTTCTTTCTTCCGTTCGGTACTTGCGGCAGACGTCAAAGTCCTGAGAGAGTAACAGAGTTGAAGTCATCATTGCACAAGCTGTGGAGATGCTGATGGTTTTCATGCATTTCAATAGAACAGACAGGCATACATGTCTATTTAAAAGGCCATTCTTTGCTATTTATGCAGTGTTGGGCTGCAGTTCTGCATTAGCATAATGAAAAGTAGTTTGAATTGTCATGGGGAATGCAGTGCAGCTTAGGCTATTGAGAGTCTAGTCCAACTTTCACCAGTGACCCTTTAACCTCACAATAACAGGGATATTTAATTAGCTCAGCTTTGAGCACTTCAGTAAGCGTTTTGGAGAAGCTGAAGGTGTACATTTACAGATCTTGGTCACAGCAGTCATTTATGGCAGAAAAAACCTTTTGTGAAGTGTAAGCATTTGTAGATGTCCAAAACAGATCGTCTTTGTAGGCATAGCAAGCTTTATCAGAGCTCTGCAAGTAAATTCATGCACAGTGTTCAGTAACTGTTTTAATTTGTGGCAGCAAATGTACAGCTTTGTGTGTTGGCTTCAGGTGTCGTTAGCCGCGGGGGTGGAAAGAGTAATAAAATATTTTACTCAAGTAAAAGTACTGTTACTTTGATGAAATTTTTACCTAAGTAAAAGTACTTGTGTAAAAATTTACTTAAATGAAAGTAAAAAGTATTTTGTTTCAAATGTACTCTGAGTTAAAAGCACTCAGTTACATTTTATATGCTAACAAGAAATGCAAAAAAAAAAAACAGTAGCTACCATTAATCAACATTAACCTGTGCGTTTTTCACTAACTAGTAAAACTGCAACCCAGAAACAAGTGAAAGCATATTATTTTGGACGTAGATGTCAGCAAAGCGAGTGACTAGTATGAATAATTAGCAGGATAAAGTTAACTAACTTAGCTCCGCATGCAGGTTTAATGCTGAGTTCTGATAAGCCGCTAACTCCACGTTCTTCAGCAAGCAAAGTTTGCACTGCATGATGCAGCTGTGTGGTTTTTTTTCTTTATAAAGCTAAACTGGTCACTTAATTGTGGCCAGGGATTGTTTTCTTCTAATTCGTGGGTTTTCTGGTCCTCTGAGCTCGTTCTCAAAATCTTTAGCATCGTGTCAGGTTTGCATCTCAGCGCGAACCAGGCTGCAGTTTCACCACACTTTTTTACATCGCTGATGTCTTTTTTTTTTTTTTTTNTTTTTTTTTTTTTTTTTTAACTCTGAAACAGATGGTCAATTAAAATGTAGCAAAAGTACAAGACTTATAATTAAAATTACTTAAGTAAAAATAAAACTACTTTTTTAAAAAGTTACTGAAAAAAAGTATAAGTAAAAAAACAGAAAAAAAACAACTTTGTTACAGTAATGAGAGTAAATGTAATTTGTTACTTTCCACCCCGGTTAGCCGTGTTGTTTTATTGGCAGAGACAGAGTACTTGTAGCTGGTAGAAAGTGGCTTTTCTGCACCACAGATGGAGATGGTAGTGTTGTCTAGCAGGATTGCCTCTGAGGACCTGGCCTTCTTGTCACGCCAGTGTCTGCACAGACAGGAGAAGCATAGTAAAGTTTTCTCAAGCGTGCATTTGATGAAGGCAGTCATTTCAGAGTTCGTGTTACACAGCAAATAGAGCTACAGCAAGGTAGAGTAGGAGCTGTGGTTAATGCATGGTGAAGCATTGCCAAACATTCCAAGTAGACACCCAGTGGTAACGCAAGAATGTGCAGAGGGTTTACATAGTGTAGGGCAGAAAGGAAATGTGGTTTTTTTTGCAGCAATCTTAACATGGGTACAATGTCTCCCATCTAAATGGAGTTCATGCTGACACCGTGTGGCTATGTGAAAAGCTAAAAGTGTAAGGACATGCTAGTGCTAGTGGTGGCATGTGGTGTTAAAGCACATGAGCGTAGCAGGATTTTGGAAAGAGTTCATGCAGTGAGCAGAAAGCAGTTACAACCAAAGGAGAGTGTGCTCAAGTGTAGACATATGGTGTGTTCCAGAGTTCTTATTCGTTTGCTTCACTTGCGTCTTGTTCTCACATATTTGTCCCCCCGACTGAAGACACGAGGAAAAGATGTGAGGGAAAGACATGAAGACAGAGGAGCTGAGGAGCAACGATTTACGAAAAATGAAACATCTTCGCTTCTCAAGCACCATCTGAAGCTCCATCACTTACTGATGATCTCACAGCTGATCAGCTGTCAGAGCTGCTGTGTTTTAGTTCCTAGACGATAATAAAATAATGAAATATTCTCCTCTGATTATAACTGTAACTTAACATGAACAGTCTGACAAACATGCAGAACAATCTGACTTTATAATCTACTGATCATCACATTTTTAAGTGTTTCACTGCTCAGAGAGTTAAAATATTTAGTGAATTTTTCCAAACTGGATGTTTTATTAAATCTGTCAGTTAATTTTGTTGGTAGAGATCAATACAGCAGGTTGTGATGATATAAGAGGTGTTGTTTTATGTTTTATGATTCTTTATCATTCAGAGCTGCACTGAAACACATCCAGTCGTTTTAATCAGATGATCAATCAGACTAAATTAAACATCAATAATCAGAGTCATTACACCTGAGATGTTGCTGTTATTTTTCTGTTTGCATGTTTGATGAAACTCATGATGAGGTCATATTAAGATGTGTTGGTGGAATGGATCAGCTGTAGCAGATCTGTCCAATCAGAGACAGACTTCCAGTAAAAGGGGCGTGAAGGTAAAGTTAAAGGTAAACTTCTGCATAGGATCGCCTGGCATTTCCTCACTCATGTCTCCCTGATGAAGCTCCTCCATCCTCAGAGCAGAAATAAGCTCTTTGGGACGTTCTTAAAGATGGTGGACCAGATTGATTTCCAGGTCACGCGGGATCGAGGACCGATGAAATAAGAGCTTTGAAATGCACCTATAGAGCCTATAAAGCATGTCCCAAAAGGGATAACGGTCGTACCTCCATGAGGCTTGCAGCATCCTTTCCTCAGTGGACTTCCGCAGGTGGACTTGCAGGTCTTTACCCTCGGAGGGGCTGCACACGGGAGGCGGACACTCCAGGATACTGGATGCTTTTGTACCTCTTGCTGCTCATCCCCACCTGCAACAAATTGCTTGATTAGCCGCTACCTGCTATTGGTCATGGCACTCATTGCTCTGTCAGTTGTCCACACTCTCATTGGCCAAATGAGCCTTCACTAATGAGGCGTGATTGGGCTAACCCTCGCAACTGATTGGCAGTGCACTACCCAATTACACACAATATGGCTGAATCACATGGAGCTATCACATTCTTACTAACACGTGCACTCACTAACACTGGCTTCCATTCACAATTAGTCCTCTGCTGGCAAAATCTGTCTACTCACACTTTGACTCTTTTGGGGCAGCTCTTACCCATATTTTATTTTTATTCCCTCATGGTACACACTACAGTCGTTTCCCTGACTTTACTAATTCTGACAAGCTGGCACACATATCCTTACTAACTCTACTCAACAGACACTTTGGCTATTGGAGTAAACACACAGAAAGAAGGCTGGAATGCTTGAATACTCCCACTAATCTGCTACACAAAATGCATCACGCATGAACAAGCTGGACTACGCTGCAGACACCAGGACAACAATTGAATGCTGTACTGTCAACATGCTCTGTGTTCTCTTACGCTTCCACAGACCTCTGTACGACACATGAACTTTCTGTTTATGCTGCTAAGTGCTGCCATTTCACACAGGGCAACGTGAGATTTGAACCCTGCTTTTCTACAATAAAATACTTGACATCTGCAGAAGTCTGTTTTCATAGCACTTTGCTCTGCATGGCTTAACTTATCTTCATATTTACTTGCTATTCCATCCATAACTTTCCTTCTTTTGGATTGAATATAGCCTATCCTCTATAACAGGGCTATTCAACTAAAATTCAGGTGGTCCAGTTACTCACTTATCTCCCTCTGTGGGATCCATAACCACGAGATATTACACGTAACTGATTCAGAAGTTTCATAGAAAAATATAAAGTGTCAACTTCAACATTTTATTAAACGTTTTCGACTGAAGTGCTTTTCTTAGTTTCAAGTGTGTTTTCAAACATGAACTTGATAACCTAAAACTTTATCTTAAAGTTTTCTTCAGTTCTCTAAAGAACTTTAAAAAAAAAAAAAATCCTGTGCCTTCTCATAAAAAGTTAATGTGCATACNCTAAAGAACTTTAAAAAAAAAAAAAATCCTGTGCCTTCTCATAAAAAGTTAATGTGCATACCTTTGGTAAAACTGAGGTGTAAAACAGAAAAAATTAGGATAAAAATAAAAGTGCAATTTAACGTTGCCACTTTTTCTGACGCCACAGACTGAAGATCAAACACGGGTCTCGTAGCGTTGCTGTTGGAGGAATGAAAGCAGATTTATACGTCCACTCATCCTTCAACTCTCAGTTTTCATGGTCAACTTTTCGGATCTTTGAGCCATTTGGCAGCTTTGTTGTGCGTTTGACTGCGAGCTCGTCTGCTCAGCTAATTTTCAGGACACGGTGAGTCTTGATGCGATTGGACAAGAGGCTTCAGCCAGAGGGCTCATAGGGTCCCTGCTGAGCTGTCCATGCTGTGCCTGCTGAAAATTCTCCTAACCTTAAAATATAAGTTCATATTAGTATNCTGTCCATGCTGTGCCTGCTGAAAATTCTCCTAACCTTAAAATATAAGTTCATATTAGTATCACAAGAAATGTTCAACAGTCCAGATAAAAGCCTGTCTGGGTCTGGATCTGGATGGGAGTCTGCTACCTGGTGACCACTGATTTATACACACAGTGCTTTGTTGCTGTCCATCTATAGGTCTGTCTGTCTGTCCTTTTACCAACTTTGTCCTACAGCACACATGCACATGATGTTTTCAGGGCAATTCTCTTACTTTTTTTATTATATATCTTTTTATTTTATTTTATTTTATTTTATGTTATTTTATTTTAACTTTATTTAACCAGATAAGTCTCAGGTAAGTTATTAACATCTCTACATTGATCATCATTTCATGCTACTACAAGCTAGTGGGCTAATTAACACAGTAATAAAAAAAAAAAAAAGATTAAACTAAAAAAAAACTGATAAAAGAGAGTAGTAAATAACTAAGTAGTAAATTTATTTTAGCTTCTTACTACTCTCGCATTTCTCTTACAGTTCCTCGCTTGTTGCTGAGGTGACATTTGACTGCACCCACTGAGTTCCTGCGCCATCATGTTCAGCCTGAACAATCTGTGTGTCACACACACCCAGTATCAGAATGACAATCAGCACTGACTGCAGCTGTTACAGGCTGTGTCACTTTTTCTCTACAGGTTGCACTATAATCCCACAGGGTCAGACATATCCGTCTGATCTCCTCCCGCTTTGTACTTTCATTATCCACTATCACTTCCAAATCCTCTGGATTTTCCCTTAACAACATGTCTGCAGTCCACGAAGAAGGGATAAGGACAGTCTGATAAAACGTAAGGCTATAATATTGAGGCTGCACATGGAGACACAAACATTACTGAGTCATAATCTCTGCAGTCCAAAACACATCTGTCCAAATAAAGTTAGTCTTTGTACAACAAGCGTTGCTGCCACTTCACTCGTCCACACTCAGCAGAGATGCTGTGCCAGAACCTCAGCTTGATGTCAGTCCACACCAGACACCACTATACTACTATACTACTACTACTACTACTACTAATGCTACTACTACTACAACAACCAGTACTACCACTACTATTACTACTACTACTACTACTACTACTACTACTATTGCTACTATTACCATTGCTACTATTACTCATGTTTATTTATTCACTACTGGTGCAGTATTGTTTGCCTGTTTGCACATTTACTTTTATCCCTTTTTATTTTTGTATTTTGATCTGTACATATTGCAGTTTTTTACCTGTACACATTGTTTATACTTGTATTAATATTTTTTAGGACAGCACGCACCAAGACAAATTCCATGTGCACTTGTACTTGGCGAATAAAATAATTCTGATTGTGATTCTACTACTGCTACTACTAACAGAAATAAAAGAATTCTGATTCTGTTTCTACTACTACTACTAACTACAGTACTGAATACCACCTATTACCAGTGAAAATGTCTGTCTAGTAACAATTCTAGACATGTTTCATTTGACCAGGCCACTTTACTAAACATCTCTTACATCTTTGCTCTGTTTCAGTCCTGCAACTTCATTAGCTCATGTTCTCTCATTACATTAATCTTCAGCTGGCTAGTTAGTTACTTACTTAAATACACTCTCATTCCATCAGCATCCCCCNCCCCCTACATAAGCCATCAAGTCAACACTATTACATCCTTCATCTGACAATGGCGTCCTCTCTGACACACTGCTGACACACTATCTGTCCGCTGCCTGTCAATCATAATTTGGTTATTCTTGTAGCTGTGTGTGTGTGTGTGTGCCTCACCCATTCGTGTTGCCCTTGTGTCTGTGTGTGTTTAGGGGTCATGTTTTCTGACAACCTGACTTCATCTGCAAAATTAATTTAGTTGGTGCATAATAAAGCATTAAAACAGGCTGGTCAGGCTAAGCATAAGTCTGCCTCTTAACATCACTCACTCACCCAACCAACAAACACTCACTCACTCACCCAACACTCACTCACCCAACAGACCAGTCACCACTCACTCAATTAACCAACCAACACTCACACTTACTCACTAACACTTACTCACCCAACCAACACACACTCACTCACTCAATTAACCAACCAACACTCACACTTACTCACTAACACTTACTCACCCAACCAACACACACTCACTCACTCAATTAACCAACCAACACTCACACTTACTAACACTTACCCAACCAACACACGCTCACTCAATTAACCAACCAACACTCACACACTTACTCACCCGACCAACACACACTCACTCAATTAACCAACCAACACTCACACTAACACTTACTCACTCACCCAACCAAGACACACTCACTCACCCAACCAACCAACACTCACTCACTCACTCAATTAACCAACCAACACTCACACTTACTCACTAACACTTACTCACCCAACCAACACACACTCACTCACTCAATTAACCAACCAACACTCACACTTACTAACACTTACCCAACCAACACACGCTCACTCAATTAACCAACCAACACTCACACACTTACTCACCCGACCAACACACACTCACTCAATTAACCAACCAACACTCACACTAACACTTACTCACTCACCCAACCAAGACACACTCACTCACCCAACCAACCAACACTCACTCACTCACTCAATTAACCAACCAACACTCACACTTACTCACTAACACTTACTCACCCAACCAACACACTCACGCACTCAACCAACACTCACTCACTCACTCACCCAACAGACCAAGCATCACTCACTCACTCACTCAGTCATTTAACCAACCAACACTCTCACCCAACCAGCCAGCCAACACTCACT
The DNA here is from genome assembly GCA_014773175.1 of Lucifuga dentata. Taxonomy (NCBI): domain Eukaryota; kingdom Metazoa; phylum Chordata; class Actinopteri; order Ophidiiformes; family Bythitidae; genus Lucifuga; species Lucifuga dentata. Next base: position 16,621 of record VXCM01008053.1, read on the forward strand.
CACTCAAAAAACAACCAACACACATTCACTCACCATCACTCGCTCACTCACTCACTGCTGATCCTGACTGTTGCACCACATGACTCACCATTTCTACATCATGTCCATTGAGAAACATTTCAAACCAAAGTCAGGGTTCCATAGCAAAGCCCACAAAAACCCTGTTTACCCATGCTCTCATTACGCTCACATCAGGAGCCTGCTGACCTACACCTTAGCTTTACTCCACATTAATGCACAGCAGAGGTGTGCTGTGGGAATAACACACGCTTGTCCCTTACATTTCCAAGGCAATATATCATCAACACAGCCACAGTGTTCTCACTCCGTTATTCCTCCGTCATCTGTGACTATGACTACTACATATTTCAATACACCACACTTCAGCCTCCTCTCTACATAACCTAAACCTTTTCTCCCACCGTGTGACTGGACACTTGAAGCAGAGCAGTAAAAAATGGCCACCTCAGACAGATTGTTTATTTTTCCTTCGCCTAGCTTTTCCCTGCCTTTACTTCCTCCAAGCCAAGGATGCAGACGCTGAGGTACAGCATGGTTCATCCCTCAGACGGATGAAAAAGACTTTTTAGCTAACATTCTGGTCACTTTGACCCTCAAGTTTGGCTGTGAGAGAGATCAAACTTTGAATGGCACTACATGGGCATCTGTGTAAAGGCCACAGTTGTGTTTGGTCTCTCCATGACAAAGGATGGATGTTCTTGTCAGCACAGATAGGCAGAGCCGTGTCAAGTTGTCAGGTTGGCAGAAGTGTGTGTGAGTGTGTGTGTGTCATGCCACGCCACGTATCTGTAATGTCACAGCACAGGATCGACAGGGGAGCAGCCTGTGTCATCAAAATGTTTGAGGCCATGCCTTTTCCCTTCTTTCTCTGTCTCCCTTTGCCCCCCCCNCCCCCCTTTTCCTCCTTTCTTGAACTGCAACAAAATCACTCTCCCCTGCCTTCTGATTTCACACTGAAACGCATCCCAGACGTGTTCACATCCACTCTCATTGTCCTCCATGCAACCAGAAAACCCCTTGTCCATTCTTTGTTCTTTCTGTCTTTCTTTGTGTCTGCTACAGCTCAGCATTCTGACGACGGAGAGACGCTACAGCGAGCATGCTCTGCACCTGTATCAAGGGAGGATGCAGCAAACGACAGACAGACAAAGAGGAATCAGCTTGGCGCAGGCAGACAGGCAGGTAATGAGAATAGATGTAGCAGACGACTGTCAGCGTTCACCTCTACGCACTTTCGCTCGCACGCACGCACACACACGAGAAAGATACATCCCAATCAAGTGACAATTGCTGACAAGAGTTTGTACAGTGCTGGTCTGTATCTTCCATCTTGTTTTCCACTTGCCTCTCCTCTCTCCTGCTGCAATGACAACACTAGTTCATACATTAAACTGCGTAGCAATTATTTATATGTGGCTGAAAGATTCTGTCGTACCTGAAAAAAAAAAGTGACTTTGAAGAGCGCACTGGTTGTCACTGCTGTATTGTACCTGAGCGAGTCTGTCATTAATAGTCGATTGTGGCTTCCTGTCGATTGCTGTGAGGAGGCTGGAAGGAGCAGCTGTTATTGCTCCACTGCCACAGAGAAAGCCAGCTAAAACCCACACAGGGTGGACCGTCTTTAAAGCCAGGTCAGGTCAGGAGCATGCACTGGGCTGCACTTTTCCGCATCCACCATGCGACGGAAATGCCCCGGGTCTCAGTTGGCTATCATCCTGGCAGACCCGCGGTGCATCCCCATCTCACAGAGATACATATCCATTTGCTGCAGCCATAGGGCTGGACGATATGAAAAAAAATTTATCACAATATGTTTTTTTTTATATTGATTGATATCATGAAAAAGATTCTGCTGCACTTCAAGTCACTTGAAATTAAGATTTATTTTAACATTTTCTGTTCTGGACGTAAAAAATAACCACCAGCTGAAAAACTGAAACTGAACTGAAGATTCCCTCTTTTTCAGTAGTCCATATTGACATCATATCTTTTCCAGTAAAAAAGTTACAGCACGTGTGACGTCTTCGCATGTTTTTGTTTTTTGGTCATGTGGTGCAGCGGCAGAAAAAGCAGACTGTATGGTCGTTTGTGGGCTCTGTCTGGTTTGAAGTCGTTGCTCTGTGACCCCGTAAGATGGCAGCGCTTCAGACGGTAAAATAAGTTTGTTGTACAGCCGTGCTTCGTCAGCACTGGTTTCCGTTCTTCATCATCATTTGAATTTTTTTTCTTCTGCGGTTTCATCACTTTGACATCTGTCTGACTTTTGCTCACATACACAGACTGTGTTGTGTGTGTTGTGTGAGTGTTCACACAAATGCTGCTTTGAGGAAGTGGGCAGGCTGTTATTATGACACTGCCACCTGATTGGCTCGTTTGTTCCAGTTCTGACAAGTTATTGGCTGTTTGAGCTGTCATTAATTTCCTGTATTCAAGCACTATTATCTATCGATTTTATATTGGCATCCTCATTTTTATATTGAAGCTTTTCTAATATCGCGATGTGACTTTATATCATTTATATCGTCCTGCCCTACGCAGCCAGGTGTTACGTGGTGTCCCCTCAGCCTCTGGTCCAGTCTCTGGGGTCCTCAGCAATGAGGCCCTGATGCTGGATCATCCTCAGAAAAATGCACCACATGGCCGTAGTGTCATAACTGGTGCTCCCTGCTAGTAATCGTCTCATCCGGACCTCCTAGAGCAACCACTCATTTGAAACAAAGTCAAACCAGTGGTACCAAGGATTCTTACCGAGTACCGAAGACATCCAGTTGTCATCTCAAGTCCCTGGGTAGCGTCCAGATCTCAAACCATAAAGTAAGACCAGGAGCACCAGGACTCTAAAGACTTCTTGCAGAGATATCGGCAGCACCATACACCCCTGTCCAGTGACCCCATGACCCCACAGGCCAGCCTCAGACGTCTCTCAACCTCATAGGACGAGCTCCCAGAGACATGAATATCAGTGCCAGACTTCTCCCTAAATCTGTCTTTGGAGTATCAAACACTCATCTCAGGAAACCTGCATAAACAGCCTGTACAAAAATTTAGCATCTATTCTTCTTGATGAACACGATTCAGACTTTAAGGTTAAGAAAGTGCTAAACATTCTTTGAAACTTCTTTCATCCAAGTAAATTCAGTACTCAAATGTGGCTCCACGCTCCGCTTTCATCTCAATCCTTACGTATGACCCTGTCAACCCCAGGAGAGCACGTGTTTCGTTGGTCAAAAACACACTTCCTACATTAGCTGTTGAAAAGAAAACCTCCTGACCAATGGATGAGCAGGAGGCGGGTGCTCATGTCAAAAGTATTATTGCCTTATTCACGGTATGATTAAAGTTTTAACATGCATTTCAATATACTGACAAGGAGGCCTTGTGTTTAATTTAAGCACATCAATTGGGCCGTTACTTGTGGTGCTAAAAGTGTTGATTTACATGTGCTTGCTGTTTAGAAATATTAAACAGACCACATTTCTAATATCACTTGCAATGACACGGTAGCACTCAAACACTAAATAAGTTTTTACGTGGCAGATGATTGGCTACTTGATTTGAAATGTAATTTTTATTTACAGCTAACCTTCAAACGCTCAGATGAGCTGAAGAAATACTGCATGCTGCTGTCAGGAATAAATAGCTTTATGTTTAATGGCTGAGGCAATTACTGTTGGTGCTCTTAAAGAAAGTGTGGGAGCGCAGATCTCCATGTTCTACGTGGCCTCTTGTGTCGAGCAGTTTTACGTTTCAGGTTAAAGCTCCTCTAAACCTACACACTCATAAATACTTGTGAAAAACTACATTCCCCCTCCCCATCTCTCTTTCGTGCCTGCCAAGGTCAGCGCGCTTGGCTCGGTAAGTGCTGAGGTCCCCGACAGCAATTCAGAGTGAATACACAGCTATCAGTTTTTTGGCCTTGTATAAGCTTTGGCCTCACAAATCATTATGAGCTGTATTCAACGAAAAATCTGCGAGAGGATGAGCCCATCTGGACGAGATTCGTTACATGATCAACTCCTTTCCTCCCTTTCTTCTCCAACCACTCATCCAGTATGAGACTTCAGCTTTTGCCACAACAGGCACCATGCAAAGCTGCCTATATCATTGTTGCATCGTTACACCCAGTGGTGTGCGGTCAGGGCCAGCAAAGCCTTCTCTGCTGGCCTAGAGATTGTCAGAATCATCAAATTATATTTTTATAATTTAATATATATTTTAATTACTTCTATATGTATTTTACAAAGTTTGTTCCCATCAGTTTTGTTATTAACATCATTTCATTGCTACTCTC
>VXCM01008054.1:0-18617 GCA_014773175.1 Lucifuga dentata
GTCTTACTATACACTTACTATAGCGTTACTACACTTACTATAGTCTTATACACTTACTATAGTCTTGCTATACACTTACTATAGTCTCATACACTTACTATAGTCTTACTATACACTTATTGTAGTCTTATACACATACGATATAATCTTACTCTACACTTACTTTAGTCTTACTATACACTTACTATAGCCTTACTATACACTTACTATAGTCTTATACACTTACTATAGCCTTACTATACTCTTACTATATTTTATACAATTACTATAGTATTACTATACACTTACTATACTCATACGCTTACTATGTAGTCTTAATATACACTTACTATTTTGTTATACACTTACTATAGTCTTACTATACACTTACTATAGTCTTACTGTACACTTACTATAGTCTTATACACTTACTATAGTCTTACTATACACTTACTATAGTTTTATACACTTACTATAGCCTTACTATACTCTTACTATACTTTTATACAATTACTATAGCCTTACTATACACTTAATATACTCATACGCTTACTACGTAGTCTTACTATAANATACAATTACTATAGCCTTACTATACACTTAATATACTCATACGCTTACTACGTAGTCTTACTATAAACTTAATATTTTCTTATACACTTACTATAGTCTTATACACTTACTATAGCCTTACTATACACTTACTATAGTCTTACTATACACTTACTATAGTCTTATACACTTACTATAGCCTTACTATACACTTAATATAGCCTTACTATACACTTACTTTAGTCTTACTAAGCACTTACTATGGTATTATTATAGACTTACTTACTAAACTCACTTACTTTCTAAAACTTACTAAAGTTACTCACTAAAACACTACTATAGTCTTACTAAACACTTCCTATAGTCTTACTATACACTTACTATAGCCTTACTATATACTTACAGCAGTTTACTATACACTTACAGCAGTATATTCTTACTATACGCTTACTATATCCTTACTATACCCGTACTATAGTCTTACTATAGACTTATTATAGTCTTATACACTTACTATAGCCTTATACACTTACTATTGTCTTACTATACACTTACTATAGCCTTACTAGTTTTACNACTTACTATAGCCTTATACACTTACTATTGTCTTACTATACACTTACTATAGCCTTACTAGTTTTATTATACACTTCCTATAGTCTTACTATACACTTACTAGTCTTACTATACACTTAATATTGTCTTACTATACACTTGCTATAGTCTTAATATACACTTACAATAGTATAGTATTACTATATACTGACTATTGTGTTACTATACACTTACTGTAGTCTTATACACTTACTATAGTATTACTATACACTTACTATAGTCTTACTATACACTTTTTATACACTTACTATAGTCTTACTATACACTTACTGTAGTCTTACTATACACTTATTGTAGTCTTAGACACTTACTATAGTAATACTATACACTTACTATAGTCTTACTATACACTTATTATAGTCTTACTGTAGTTACTATAGTCTTATGCACTTACAGTATAGCCTTACTATACATTTACTAGAGTTATTAGTCTTATACACTTACTATTGTCTTACTATACACTTACTATAGCCTTACTATAGTCTTACTATACACTTCCTTTCGTCTTACTATACACTTACTAGTCTTACTATACACTTAATATTGTCTTACTGCACTTGCTATAGTCTTACTATACATTTTTTATACACTTACTANCTATACACTTAATATTGTCTTACTGCACTTGCTATAGTCTTACTATACATTTTTTATACACTTACTATAGTCTTTCTATAGTTACTATAGTCTTATTATACACTTATTATAGTCTTACTATACATTTACTGTAGTCTTATACTTACTTTAGTATTACTATACACTTACTATAGTCTTACTATACACTTACTGTAGTCTTATACTTACTATAGCATTACTATACACTTACTATAGTCTTACTATACACTTTTTATACACTTACTATTGTATTACTACACACTTACTATAGTCTTACTATACACTGACTTTTTTCAAGAAATTTGGGCAAATTTGGAAATGAAGATGAAAGAAATCACAAACTGTTAACATCAATAAATACATATTTTATTAGTAAATTATACACATTGGAATGTTGAAACAGTGGATTCTGTTAATTATTGCACATATAATAATATTAATGGTAACAATGCCGGCTGTGGGTCGTTACGATCTTGACAGGACAGCTGCTTGCTTCACTCCCTGTGGAGGAGAACATTTATTTTTTTTAAGGAAATTCAAATTAAATTTAAAATTTAAGGGAAAAAAATAACGACAACAATATTATTATTATTATTATTATTATTATTATTATTATAATCATTTTTTTTTTCTTTCTGCAGGAAGTAAATAGGAAGCAAACAGGAAGTGGGAGCACGAGCATTTCCATGTGACACAGGACATTAATAACCTGCACAAAGAGCATTGTTTGGAATTTTTTTTGGTTGATTAATGTCAAACTGATAGTATTTTATTAAATTTAGATTTTTTACAGTACAAATGGAAATTTTGACAATGATGCTTTCAGGTCAAAGGTCATGTCAGCCTGACAGATTGACTTTGTGTCTGCATTTTTATTGTATAGTTGTGTGGTAACCTATGTTTTTTTTAAACACACACACACAGCGAGTGTGTCTTCCTTTATCATCCCGTGTTTACCTTGCTGAGCTCAGGAAACAGCTCCTGCACGGCAATGTCCAGCAGAACGTATGTCATCTGAGAACCAAACACATCCATGTCAGCGCCTTCAGTCACAACCAAACTTTTGTGTTTTGTCATCTCTGTTTTAATTTCTTACTGTTTAATCATATTAAGTCCTTCTGTTTTAATTATGCAGGACACTTCAACTCTTTAAAACCGGAGCGGCCCGGTACCGGGCCCAGCTCTCTGGATGAAGCATTCACGATGTTTTATAATTGTTACTTCTCAATAAAATAGAGATATATGCTTATCAACAGAAAGCTTAGCTTCTCCTGAACAAAATGAACACAGACATGACATTTTATGACACACAATCCTGAGATAAATGTAACTAAAGTACAAGATAGCCTTCGAGCTAAAACCTAGCTTTGTCGCTTCTCAATAATATATGTAACTTCCTAGGGAGTCAGCGATGGATAGAAAAGATTGGATAGGATTTGACTGATGGGTTGGTGGCCCAATCAGCTTTGGGTTTACCATAGCAACAGCCAAGCTTTGTCTGTACATAAAATAACGGTACTCTTACTCTTTTGGAGACCTTGGAGACGTTTTGTACCAAAACAGGGACACCAACGGTGTCAAACGCCATAACTGTTATCAGCATGTTCAATCATTCTGAATCTTTCAGCAGTTAGAGTTTACATATTTAGCAGCATCACAAAAGTTAATCCAAGGAGCTTGTTGTGTTCCTGAAATATACATTTTGAAAAATGCATAACTTGAAGTAAAATCTTCTGTTCGCCTATATTTTTTTTTGTGTTTTTATTGTCACTGTTGAACCTGAGAATCTCTAAACTTGAAGCCAAACCATTTTCCTGATAATTTAAAAGGTTTTCTGTCAATTGGTAAAATGATTTCCTTTATCATATGTTCAGAGTAATAAGACTTTACTTTTGGGTATGCCATTTAGGCAGAAAATGCTCAAAAACACCTTGGGTAGGACCAAGCGACCTTGCATGTTTGAGCCCAATATACTGTATATAATCTGAATACACATTATGTTACCAACAAATTTCAAAACATAAAAATGTATTTCAGTTTTCCTGTTATCTTTTCAAATCCTCTAATCCTTCAAAATCAAATGTTCAGGTGATACACACACCTTAAAATTCAACGTTTCGCCTTCTAACATTTTTGTACAATTGCAGAAGACAGTCATTTTAATTTTTTGGTAAAAGCTGTCTTCTCCTAGGACTATATTTCCTGGCGGAGACATACATTTTCTTCCATGTAGCTCTGTGTTGGATCAGTTAAATAAAGTTATGATGAAGATTCAGGCGGGTAGATATACTGTATGAAAAAAATTAACTTCTTGAGGTCCGTACCTCAGGAAGTTAATTATCATGTGACCCTTCTGAGCCAATCATCTGCCAACTCCTGCATATAAGTGACATGACTTACATTTTCTTTCATGCTCTGATGAAGGCCAAAACGTTAGCATGTTTGTTTGACATGGCCAAAATAAACTGGTGAAATTGAGATTTGTCTATTGTCCTGAAGATCTCTGTGTATGTGTGTGCTACCTTTTCACCTCTGAGTGTTCAACATTGAAACTTGATGAACTTTGGTTTAGCATCACAAACAACTGCTGAGAATGTGTATCCTCTCACCCACCTAACTACGACTGTCAGTGACATTACGTGTATGAAAATTGAATATATTAAGCTCAAACACGCAAAATGGCCGGTATGGTCCTTTAATGGATTACAGACAAATAATGGGAGTATTAACGTGCATGAAAACGTGATGTTCAAAAAAAAACTTAAGTGGTCACGAGTCGACGAACCACAGAATATCTGCAATACGACAAACTGCAGGCTCAGATACAGAAACTGAGTTTTATTGACACACCTAACAACACACACACACACACACACACACACACACAGACAGGGTCCACAGACTGGTTACCTGCTTGTTGAGGAGGGGCTGCTGGAGACCCTCAAAGAGGAGCCGGATGCCTTCATACTTAGCTTCTTCACCAACACACTTTCCCACAAAGTCTGAAAACACACACACACACACACACACACACACACACACACACACACACACACCTTAAATTTGCTGAAGCCTTTGAGGTCATTCAGAGTTCATGAAAAGAAGAAACTGAGGAGCGTCATTAAACAATCATAAATAAGAAGCTATAAAACATCTCAGCCGTTTTATTTATGCATTTATCCATGATGCTGATTCGCCTGCAATGAAGAAAGAAATAAAAGACAATCAAAGAAAAGTTTAAAAATAAAATAATGAAGTTTTAAAATCTTTACTTAATTAATCTGGTTAGATATGACTTTTTATATGGGACTACTGATGATGAATCTCATTAAATTAGAACCATGACAGGTTAGAATGAAAATTTGTCACGAACATCATCCAGAATTTCTGTTTTGCTATAAAAACTAAAATGGCTGCTCAGAAAGCGTCCGGTTAATTTGATGTTTTTTTTGTTTTTTTTTAGTAAACTAACCAGGTTAAGGTAGTTTATTAACGGTTATGGTTTCAGGTTTCCTGGTCAGGTAACTGTAGTTGTTTATGTTGTTTTGGTGATGTGAGGAATATGAAGTGACTGACCGGGTAAATACTTCATCATCTCCTGGAAGGTTTGTTTGGCTCGGAGCTGTTTGTCCTCTGAGCTTCTCTCCTCGCTGCTCTCACAGAAAACAGCATCTGCAGCAAGAAAACACTCATTTAACCTTGTATCTCCGTGTTCTTCAGTCCATGTTGGGTGAATTTAAAACCAGTTTCATGTCAAAGAGGTGCATATTCATGTTTTCATCTGCTGAGGAGTGAGACCACATGATGCTGGTCTGTGACTCCATTAATGCTGCGTTCGCTCTATCTTGTAAATGGGAAGTAGGAACTCAGAATTACGTCATTAACAACCGCCGTGAGTTCAGCTAAACAAAGACGGAGACAACATGGACGCCTTCATGAAAACTTGCTGTTGGACCAAAGGAAGCTACATTTGAACATTTAGTTTTTACCATTTCAAAACAGCTACGGCATCGCCAGTGCTACGTTTTTAACCAGTTACTGTGTCCGTGTGCTGATTGAGTTAAAGAAAATGTTATAAACATTCATTTATAAATAAAGAAAACACAATACGGTGTGAACAGCCAGCTTGAAATGACGTCAAAACTTAATGTCTGACTATTCAAGCCGGAATTCTGAGTTGGGGGGGAGGGGGGAGGGTCTTGGGAGTTTTCCAAGTCGAAAAATCCAAGTTCCAAGTTCACAATGAACGCAGCATTACATGACCACGTACATGGGACCTGATTCCGCTATTTTGCTCACATATGACCTGTATCGGATATGCTTGGTAAATGGCAAAAAAAAAAAAAAAAAAAAAAAAAAACCCACATAGAATCAGATATTTTCACATTCACTGCCGCTTGCATTATGTGGAAATAAATCAGATACATATCGGATATCCACCAATGTGACTGCTGTCACAGATCAGAATTTCCTTCCCATTCCGACTCCTATATAATGTTCTGCTTTATCTGCATATGATGATGTCAGCATCAATATGATGATGCTTTCTGTAAACAGAAATGGAGGACATGTTACATATATCAGACATGCTGACGTGTGTTCATGTGAAACACACGTGTTAGTGTGTGGTAACAGGCTTCTGTTACAGCTGCTGTTGTGCTGAGATCTGCATCCCCACTGTAAAAATGTTCTGAAGATGAAGGAATGAAGTCAAGTTAATGACTCATATTTGGGGTTATTTGGATGTGACAGGGTGTGTTTGACGCATTTATAATAGGGCTGTAAAGATGCATTGATTCTTAACGTAGCAATTCAGCTGCATCAATCTGACAGGTTATAATCAATTATTAATCACTGTGCTGCAGCTCCTTCAATGTAAACAAAGTGATGAGCGGCTCTGATGAATTCTACATGTCAGCTGCTGACATTTTCTCAAGACATAACAGAGAAAATGCTGGAAAATTCCAGAATCTCTGCTGCTGCATGCTTGCTGTGCATGTTTGCTAAAAAAATGTGTGAGGTAGGATTCCTCTCACGCTGAAATTTAGCTAATAGTCTACTTACCAACCATGTGAACCCAGAAATGTTGAGTACCCCAAAGTTTTATGTTAGAAATGTACAGTACCGGTCCCCAGCATGTAGAAACTGCCAGATGCTAACTTACATATATTGGGCAATTTGCATAATTAGCATTAATTAGCATAATCACCTATATGGACAATATTTCAGCAACTGCTTGGGCGATTTAGACAGTATTGGAGTGGTTTTGGGGGTTATTGAGGATGCTGAATCCATTTCTGACATTTTCAGAATTCACAATGGCTGTTTAGACCAGAAGTGGCCATATTCCAACTTCCAGTGGGCTGATTTTGATGAATTTTGAGTCGATTTGAGGTTATTTATATGCTTAATACATTGGATCTGCATTGCCGTTGTGGTTACTGCTGCGGGCGGAATAATGGAAACATGGAAGAAACACAGCTTTTTATGGATTATGAGTTGATCAAATAGAAGCAGATAACTATGATTATGGCTATGCGAGCCTTCTGTACAGTTGTCTCTGTTCTTTTGCAAGACTTCTTAGAGGAGGGAGAAAAGACTCAGGAACAGATAATGGCATTCCTGGAGAAAGTGAGAGAGCNCTTCTTAGAGGAGGGAGAAAAGACTCAGGAACAGATAATGGCATTCCTGGAGAAAGTGAGAGAGCAACCCACAGGCCAGCTATGGATGGATTGCTTCATCACCCCAACGCTACATCCACAAGTTCTGGCCAGCAGAAAGAGAGGGTGACTGACTGCTGTAACAATACTGCCTTGAAGGGATGCTGCCCTATTTCTTTGCCAGTCATCACCACTACTCAAGATGGATCACATGGCATCTGCACGACACGCAGCACCTTCCTGCTACTGCCAAGGATGACCTCNAGATGGATCACATGGCATCTGCACGACACGCAGCACCTTCCTGCTACTGCCAAGGATGACCTCGTCGCCAGAAGCCATATGTGACACCATTCAGGTGGTGCAGCTGTAGTGAGTGGAGATATGTTTGGGGAGCAGACATGCATCAAGCAAGAAAAGGGAGTAGGAGGCATGAAGGGCATCTCCACCAACCTTGAGCAGGTCACCGAGTGGTGTTTTGGCATCTGCTCCCATCTCTCCAAGTCAATGGATGAGATGTACGATGATGCTGAAGCATTGGATAAGGCAATGAAGCTTAGTGGATACAAAGAAGAGGATAAGGATGGCAGGAGTTGGACACAGCTAAATGCGCTGAAGTTTATATCTGCTGCTTAGCTTAATAAGCTGAAGTTTAGCTTAACATGCTGAAGTTTAGCTAAACGCGCTGAAGTTTATCTCTGCTGCTTAGCTTAACAAGCTGAAGTTTAGCTAAACACGCTTAAGATTAGCTAAATACACTGAAGTTTTGCTAAATGCGCTGAAGTTTAGCTGAACACGCTGAAGTTTAGCTGAACATGCTAAAGTTTAGCTAAACAAAGTATGTTCAGTCAGAGACGTTCTGCACATTTACATGCACGCTGTACTCTATGATTACGGTATTTGTATTACTATATTCAGGCAACAATGTGAATACCACCTTTAAATGATGGAATTAATAGGATTCTGTGGTTCACAAAATATATGTAATACGTACGTCATACTCCACATAATCGTTCTATGAGGGAGAGTCCGCCAGGTGAGACAATGCATGTTTAGTAAAGTAAAAACTAAAGAAAAAATAATCAAAATCATAACAATCGAAGAAGACTAATTGAATCGAAATGAAAATTAAAGACTTCCCATGCATCGATTCGTTTCCTTAATAATCATAATCAAATCTATTCATGTACGTTTTAGGCAGAAATAATGTATAAATAAGAGTAAATATATAAATAAGAGCAAATAATGTATGAGTAACTAATGTATCAATAAAAGTAAATAATGTATGAATAAGAGTAAATAATGTGTAAATAATGTATAAATAAGAGTAAATAATGTAAAAATAAAAGTAAATAATGTATAGAGTAAATAATGTATAAATAAGAGCAATAATGTATAACTATGAGTAAATAATGTATAAAAAAGAGTAAATAATGTATCAATAAAAGTAAATAATGTATAAATAAGAGTAAATAATGTATCAATAAAAGTAAATAATGTATAAATAAGAGTAAATAAAACAAATAAAAGTAAATAATGTATCAATAAAAGTAAATAATGTATAAATAAGAGTAAATCATGTATAAATAAAAGTAAATAATTTATAAATAAGAATAAAGTATAAATAAAAGTAAATAATGTATAAATAAGAGTAAATAATGTATCAATAAAAGTAAATAATGTATAAATAAGAGTAAATAAAATATAAATAAAAGTAAATAATGTATAAATAAGAGCAATAATGTATAACTGAGTAAATAATGTATAAAAAAGAGTAAATAATGTATCAATAAAAGTAAATAATGTATAAATAAGAGTAAATAATGTATAAATAAAAGTAAATAATTTATAAATAAGAGTAAAGTATAAATAAAAGTAAATGTATAAATAAGAGTAAATAATGTATAAATAAGAGTAAATAATGTATAAATAAAAGTAAATAATTTATAAATAAGAGAAAATAATGTATAAATAAAAGTAAATGTATAAATAAGAGCAATAATGTATAAATAAGAGTAAATAATATATAAATAAAAGTAAATAATGTATAAATAAGAGTAAATACTGTATAAATGCGAGTGGAGGCCTTAATTGCTGCTGCCCAATTAGACACTATTGTTGCCTGTAAGAAGTATTACATATATGATCTATTGTCCATGAGTAGGGATGCAACTCTCAGCAGGGATGCAGATGTTGGGGAACATCGCCACAGTCCAGCTCCACCCACTGCTCCTCTGTCATCACCCAATGAAAAGGCTTCAACTGATGGGTGATGAATGGCACGAAACTCCCACACAACACGTGAATGTTTCTCTCTGCATTTGAAAGTTGCTAATCCACTGATCACATAAACATTTCTTTCATCTTCATCCATTGAAGTGTTTTGTTGACACCCATCTCAGAAATGTGCTTCAGGATGGAAACATGTATCAGATATGAGCTGTTCAACATAACAACAGGTGTGCTCACCAGACCAGCGAGCACACCTGTAAGGTGTGCTCAGCTCTGCCCAATAAATGTACCATAGAACCTGTTACACGATGGTCCATCATATTTAAAGGACCATACCACCCATTTTGCATGTTTGAGCCTAATATATTCAATTTTCATACATGTTACATTACTGACAATCATTTCCCAAAGGATAAAACCGTATTTCAGCTTTCCTGATATTTTGCAAAATCTCTTAATCTTTCAAAATCAAATATTCAAGTGATACACCCACCTTAAAAATCCATGTTTCTCCTGCTAATAGTTACACAGCCTTATGAAGTCACGGTCCTTTAAATTTTTCCATAAACGCAGGTCTTCTTTTGGGACTATATTCCCCGGTGGAGGCATACATTCACTCCACGCTTTTTATTGAGCTTAAACACTAAAATTACATAACTTCTAAAAAAACCTGAATACACGTCTTGTTGGTGATGATGGATTACCTATCCCAAGAACGTTTACAGTATCAACAAGTTGATTTTAATAGCAGAATGAACTGAAACCAATGGAGGTCTGGAAGGTAGGAAAAACATTTTTAATTCACCGTTCCAGTAGTATGCTTTAGGAAATGATTGTCAGTAACGTTACGTGTATGAAAACTGGCTCAAACATGCTAAATGGCTGGTATGGTCCTTTAATATAAAAAATTTGCTGCACATGATATTGAGATGACATGATGTGCTGATGAAATTTCACAACAAGAAGAACCAAAACAAGCTTGTCAACAGCGGAACAGCGCTTGATGAATTACTTCCTAAAAAAAGAATGTTAATGTTTGGACAGGGTTCAGCTACAAGGCTAACTGGCTAACGGCCAACGGTGCAAACATAACAAACTTGTTTTTCCATCTGAAGCAAAAACACCTGACGGAAAAACAAAAAGTCATGTTACTTAAGGACAAGACTCGATCGGCTGATTTGAGACACAAAACAAACAGCAAGAGACGCTGACTCAGACTAGCAGAGCTGCGGCGTTAGCTAGCTGTGACAGAAAAAGCAAATGGTGAGATAACATTAGCAAAGCAATGACCTATTGCTGTGATGGATGAACGGTGTTAGCTTAGCCGCTATGCTCACTTTTGCTGAGTTCTCTGTCTCAACTTTTAGTGGACTTCAGAGTCAGTCTCAGGACTTTGGAGCATATTTAAAGGATCATACTGCTGATTGTGCATGTTGAGCCCAATATATACAATCCACACGTTATGTTACTGACAACCGTTTCCCAAAATATACTACTTCTGCGTTAAATTTTAGATTGTTTTTCCTACCTTCCAGACTGCCATTAGTTTCAGTTCATTCTAATATGCCCTAAAAGTAATAGAGACTTGAAACACACTTGAGATACATAATAAATCACAGAGAACAACATGCCTGTTAGTTTTTTTTTGTTGAAGTAACTTTATTTAACTGGTCCAACATGGAGCTGAAGGGAAGACGATGTAATTCTCCATCAGGAAATATCGTCCCAGGAGAAGACAGTTTTTACTGCGAAATTAAAATGGCTGTGCCTTCTACAATTGTGCATAAGTGTGAGAAGGTGAAACATTGAATTTTAAAGTGGGTGTATCACCTCATCATTTCATTTTGGAAGATCAGAGGATTTGAAAAACTAACAGGAAAACTAAAATACGGTTTTATGTTTTGGAAAATGGTTGTCAGTAACGTAACGTGTATGCAGGTTGTATTGTATATGCAAGTAGTATAGTATAGTTCCTTTAACTGCAGCTTCATAAAGGCTATTGAATATCTTAACTGCCAACATCTGACCTTTACTCTTAACCTTTGAACCACCTAAATGCATCTTTATGTCTTCTTACCCACTTCCTCTAACCGTTAAATGCTTGAAGCTTCACATTCATCCAAACCTTCAATTTACCCACTCTGAAGCACACAGGAAGTAGAGAATGTCCGTACTGATGGGTAGTTTGCATTTGGAACCTGCTGGTGACTTATCTTAACACACACATACACACACACATGCACACACTCTTACCTCTGAGCTGGGTGATGAGGGAGACCATGCGGTGTTCCTGTAGAATCTGCTCCAGTTTGAACTGCATGTACTGGTCCATGTAGGCTTCAAACGTGTTCTTAAACAGGATTCTCCCCGCCGCCAAGACGTGATGCAGCCACTCCGGCATGCGGAAGACCACTCGGCCTGTCAATCCAAACACCATCCAGCAAGAATTATGTGGAGTTTATTAGATTAATAACAGATCTCACATCATTTATATCTTGTCTTCAGTGTGTGCTCACTGCGGCTATCTTAACACCAAAAGTCTTGATGCCAAATTAAAATTTTTCCCCCCATATTTAATTGTTCTTTTGGTTTTTTCGGGACATTTTCTGTCCATCATCTTTTTGAAGTTGCTCACATCTGACACGTGGGTTTATGAAACAATCCACATCCACAAGCGAGGGTTTAATTTCCAAGACAGAGTAAATAAAACGTACATAAATTGCACAGAAATAATTATACAAGCTGTTGTTTTCTGAAGAATCTTTAAAAATCCACAATGACTTTGTTATATTGCATGGTGCCGAAGGATTAGAAGCACTTTTTACAGCAATGACCGCTGCTATATGTGAACTTGCAACAAAACTCACAAGTTTGCG
Source organism: Lucifuga dentata (assembly GCA_014773175.1). Classification (NCBI taxonomy): domain Eukaryota; kingdom Metazoa; phylum Chordata; class Actinopteri; order Ophidiiformes; family Bythitidae; genus Lucifuga; species Lucifuga dentata. The sequence goes on from VXCM01008054.1 coordinate 12,530, forward strand.
AGTTTTTAAACTGGAAAATTTGTGTTTTTAAAAATTAAAACAAATAATGAAATTTTTTTAATGATTAATAATCATTTTTAAAAAATTTTTAAAATAATAATATAATTTTTTTTAATAATGAAAAAGGGAAAATAATGACAACGGGAATCAAACCACCTCATTTTGACCTTATTAAATTAGACTTTTCCATCGGATTTAGCAATAAAGAAATACTTGTGCTTTTAGTGCAACATCATCTAATTATCATAAACATACAGACTTCTAAAACTGGCAGATTTTCAGGTTTTAAAACTGGAAATAATGCCCCCCTCATTTTTTGGGTATTTTTTGTCTTATATGGCCCTAATACGCCATCATAGTTATGTTTTAAAGGTCAATTGTGAAAAAAAAAAATTCTCAAAGGGGCATGAAGTTCATTAAATTTGGTTCCATTCAATAAAAAGCGACACGTCCATTATAAGAAATCAAGTTTAGAGGAATTACATCTCAAGCAACAGCAAAAAGTTCTGAAATTACGAAGACTTTAATGATAAACTCCATTCCAAGAAGACAGTCGGCACTTACCGACAAACATCATGGAGTCATACAGGCCATCCACATCGATCTTTTCCATGAAGCAGTTCTGTCGGTGTTTCCTCTCAGAGCTCTCCGACAGGTTGGTGTTGTTCTTGAACACATCATTGTAGAGCTGCAGGAAAAAGGGAATTTTCAGGTACAATGTCTGGAAAATGAAGAACTGGCACGATGCTGGAATTAAGCTGAAATCAACTTAACGCTAGAAAAAAAACCCTTCTTATCCACAATTTAAGACATTCTTATTTGCTTTCTTGGGAAATTTGTGGAGTTTGTGTTGATTTAAAGGCTTGTTTGAATTATTCTAATATTAATGAGGAACATGCTGCCGTGAATAGGATTTACCATTGACGGTAATGTGACAATAATGTTGTTTCCTGCTCAGATAACAAAGCAACAGAAGGACAAATTAACAGGTAACAAGCCTCGTTACTGAAACTACCTTGAAACTTGATGAAACTACCTGCACTGTCAACTCTCAATGAGCCCAATGCCATGTCAACCCAATGTTGTCATTGGGTTGACATGTTGACCTGGGTTGACCTGGGTTGACATGTTGACCTGGACATTGGGTTGACATGTCATCTCAACCCAATGTTGTCATTGGGTTGAGATGACAGGATGCTGAATGTGACTGGACCAAACCAAAGCAGAGTAGACGTTCTCACACAGATCGTGGAGCAGTCAGACGTTCTCTTTCGTGGAGAAAGCGGAGAATTTTGACTCGTTACATCGCAGCAACGTCTCACAGATAATATAAATAATACATATGAAAACTATTATTTGCTCAGAGTCCACAGACAGTTGTGTTTCGGTCCGGATCTGGACTGGAGTCCAGACTTTGAAGATGACTGAATTAGGGGATTTGGAAAAATAACAGGAAAACTAATTAATACGGCTTTGTGTTTTGGAAATTGGTAATCAATAACGTAACATTTATGCAGGTTGTATATATTGGACTCAAACATGCACGATTAACGGTATGGTCCTTTAATATTAACCACACACCTGGTCAACTCACTTCTAATCAATCAATGGATCAACAGATTGATCTGGAGTTGGTTTGGAAGTTGAATGGGTCATTTCCAGACCACAAACAAAGTTCTTTGTTCCAGACTTCATTTGGAATCAGACTGAGATTATTTCCTCAAAGCCATCTCAGTGTTTTTTTTTTTTTTTTTTTTTTGGTCCACGCCTGAGTGTAGCTGCTGTGTTCAGACGCACCCAAACAAACCGTGCCACGTGTAAAAACAAACGCTAATCACACGGGAGTAGGCCAAAACATGCAAGTGTGACAACTCCCTTAAAAGGACTGAATTATCAGAGCCAAAGCTACAGGTGTGTCTGTGAAAAGTATTTAATATCTCAGGAACAGGAGCTGCCTGAAAAACCACGCTAAACGCTTCACCGATATCATGCTTATAAACCAAACCATCTATCAGGGCTGAGTGTCCACTTCCTTTGGTGTTTTCTGCCCCCTACTGGCCAAAATTCAACCTACAACACACCTTTCTAGTATTTAAGACGGTGGTTTCAAATCAAAATTAACTTCATTATCAAATTTGTCTTTGGCTTCCAAAACTAAGACAACCAACATCGGACATTACAAAATGTGAATGAACGACAGCTGTGCATGTACAAGACACAAGTACATTTAAAAAGGAACATTCAAACACAGATAAAACTTGGTAAAATTAATTATAAATTCCTAAGAGAATTTAAAATAATTATAAAAAGGTATAAAGTTTTATAGATGCTGCGAGGCTGACTTTGGTGTTTCTATTGGTTACCAGTTTAACTGATATATATACATATACATTTTTTTTTAATAGATATTTTTCTGTAGCTCCGCCCTGAAGGCAGGAGCTGAAATAGGAAGAATGGAATGAATCCTCTGACTGTTGTCTGTTATTCGTTTAACTACGTTACCATGACAGTAAGATAGATTCAAAGACTTTGCTGTCACGTGCACAGACTGTCACGTGCACAGACAAGTGAGTTGTGCTGCACCATGAAATTCTCACTTTACAGCCGAATCCATTTTTTTGCCTTGTAAAAGAATAGTACAAAAAGCAAAGACGTAGTACAAAACAATAGAATACAGTGCAATAATATGTAAACAGTAACAAAAAAAAAAAAAATGCAAATAATAAAAATTAAACACCCACAGTACTGTAACTACTGTAAACCTATTAAATGTTTAATTGTATGCTTTATTAGTACAAATACAGAATGTGCGCGAGATGAAGCAGCATGATGCATTCAAGTGGTTTTACAAGGTCGGTATGAAAAGTGATGTGGGCAGAAATTCTCTCAAATTAAATAACTGACGCACCCGTATCTTCAATTAGCATTTAGCAGAGGAGTCACCAAGTCACTGTTTTGCAAATGACAAGTAAGTCTCCAGATTGACAAGTCCAAGTCAAATTACGAATCTGAGTGTCAGGTCCTAAACAAGTCATAATGCTCTATATCAAAGTTGTTTCCAGAGTAATATATATGTTATTTTTAAGGTCAGTATGAAGAGTGAGGTGGGTGAGTAGGGTGGGGAACCTTCAGCATCTCACACTTCATGCTAGTTGTCGTTTACAGCCTTGTTTATATGTTTTTATGCACGTTTATTCTCTCTCTCACTCGTTCTCTCTCTCTCGCTTTTCTATGACCTGTTTTATTGTTTCTTGTATTAGCATTGTTTTATGTTGACAGTTTTCTTCCTGTTTGCTCTTTTTATCTTTCATGTATATTTTAACGTCTCATTATTTTTGTGTTTTTATCATGTGTCTGCTTCCTCTCACACGCCTCATATGTCACACCAGGCAGTCTGAGGAGAGGGAATCTCTCCTGAGGTTGCTTCCATTTCTTTGTATAATAAGGTTTTTAGGGAGTTTTTCTTCGTCTTGTCGGAGAGTTTGGGCTGGTCAGGAACCGCTGACGTGTGGGTCTGTAAACTTTGAACCGTTGGATGTGATCCTGGGTTGCAAATAAACTGGACTTCTGACAGTCGTGCATTCAAACCAGGAACATCTGCTTTAAGTTTTAAGTCCTGTCACTGAGATATCGAGGTTGTTTGAGCGTCCGTTTTGCATTCGGATGAAAACGGTGAATGTAAACGAGCGTGAGTAAGGCTGGAATTACATGACATCTTGATGCTCAATTCCAGTCTTTTGTCTTTATCTGATTTTTTGTTCAGCGTATTTACATTTTCTTTTTTAAGTGGCTCATATCTGATACCTGTATTTACATGCTTTGACCTTTGACCTGTAGCAGCAGGATGCAGCTATGCACGTGCACATTTCTGAGACGCATGTAAAGAAAAAGCTTCAATGGACTAGGATGAGAGAAGTATTTAAAATCTGATCAGAGGTTAAAACTTTCACATGCAGAGAGAAACATCTGATATGTTGTGTGAGCATTTATCTCTCCGTCAGGACACGTATGTTCATCTGTTAATCACGGAGGAGAAGCGGGTGGAGTTGCAGTTTTGCTGCTGTAACAGGAGCCTGTTATCACACACTAACACACCTATTTGACATAAACACACATCAGCATGTCTGATATATGTAGCATGTCCTCCATTTCTGTTTACAGAGAGCGTCATCATATTGATGCTGACATCATCATATGCAGATAAAGCAGAACGTTACGTAGGAGTCAGAATGGGAAGGAAATTCTGATCTGTGGATTTAGACAGCAGCAGCAGCATTGGTGGATATCTGATACGTATCTGATTTATTTCCATATATGCAAGAGACTCAAAACGGATCTGAGAATTTCTGATTCCATGTGGCTTTTTACCATTTACATCTTCAGGCAGTGTGTCTGATATGTGTTGCATGTGAGAAAAAGATCGGAATCAGGTCACGTATACGTGGTCATCTAAATGCAGCCTAAGCGAATGTCTTACCTTCTTGTTGTTCTCGGCCGTGGGGCTGATGATGGTGAGCTCGGGGCGGCTGGGTTTGGGTTTGGGCGACTCGCAGGAATAAAAGAAGGACTGGATGAACGGCTCCAGGTTCTGTCCTTTCTGAAAGACAGAGATCGACAAGTCACCATGTCATCCTGTTTCAGCTGAGGGAGAAAAATCTGAGTCCAACAGAAATCCATGAGGATACTAGAGAATCACATGATTAGGAAACCTGGACGATAGGAACACAAGCAGAACTGAGGACAATCTAATAAAAATGGGGTCAAACTTTATTTTCCACTTAGCTCCATGTTTGAGCTCTGGTCCTTTTGGCTGAAAAGCAGACTTTCTTCTCGCCACACGCCAATTATACCACACGTGCACACACACGTGCTGGCAAAACAGCGCTCTGACTGCACACACACTGAGGTTTTCTTTTCTGTTCTTCTCTGATGATAATTTTCCAGAAGCATCAAGTTGGGAATGAAAACTTCTTTCACTGATTATCTGATTTATGTGATTCCAAGTACATGATTAATCAGATTATTTGATACATTTATCATTCACGTTTGGCAGTTGCCCTGTTAAAATGGTGATTGTTGAAATTGTTTTTTAAGTCACATTATTGATATTATACCTACTTCTGAAACAATGATTCTTTGCTGAATCATTATATTTTATGAGCTCAGGAGGAACTCACCTCTTTTATCAGTTTTCCTGGTACCGACTTGAAAATTTTACCTGTCAAAATAAAAGGAAACGTTTTGGGTAAAAGTTGAACAGAAGTAAGAAAAAGATGCACGTGGAGTTTAAAGAGACAATAATCTCAAAGATGATTATGATATTACGGGTTAAAATGTATGGACGTTACATCTGTTGTCAAAGTGACAAGGCACTTAAAGGACCATACCAGTGCTTTTGGATGTTTGAGCCCAGTAAATACAACCCACCTACATGTGATGTGATGTGATGTGATGTTACTGCCAACCATTTTTGAAAAACATAGAAACATAGTTTAGTTTTTATGTTATTTTGCCAATTCCCTACCTAGATATGGTACAATATATATACGGACAAAGTTTTGGGAAGAAAACATACAAATTTCAAAATGTTTCCTACTCTGACTTTGAACCAGTTTGGAAGAATGTTCCATTTATTGGGTTCAAACATGCAAAATTACCTTTAACCTCCAACTGCTTAGTCGCGAATTGCTCAAACAACTTGCCTGAAAATTTTAAGTTCTTTATTCATTAACAAAAGCAAGATGAGAACTAGAAAGAAAAAAAACACTAAAATTAAGCATTTTAATCACCAACTATTTGTTTTTAAAAACTAGAAATATATTCAGAATTTATTTAGTTTAAGCTACATATTGCAGCAGAAACCAACATTTTGATGTAAAAATCAGCTGAAACTGTTCATCTCCTTAAAAAAAACAAAACAAAACAAAAAAAAAACCCATTTATTTCTAAGAGAAAATGAGGAATTACTAAAATTACAAAGTCAGCATTACAATGCTAGTTCTGTCTCTGGATAAATTAAAGGACCATCCATTTTACATGTTTGAGCCTAATATATTCAGTTTTCATACATGTTACATTACTGACAATC
>VXCM01008055.1:0-21659 GCA_014773175.1 Lucifuga dentata
CAGATGATTCGCTGTGGTGACCCCTGAAGGGAAAGCCGAAAGGAAAAGAAGAAGAAGAAGAAGTTAGTATTTGTTGCATTTACCCTGCTAAAATACCTCCTAACAGCCATAATGCAGCAGCTACAACAGCAAGTTTGCTAACAGTGTCACAAAAAAAACCAAAAACAATAAGGGACAAAGACCGTTAGTGTTGAATGACCAACGCATGCAAACCCTTTATGTAAAATGTGCGGTTGTCATGGTCTGTTCTTGAATCACTTTCTGTTTTATTTTGTAGTCTTGGTTTTCTTGCTGTCTAGTTTACTTTACTTCCGGTTTTTGTTTAGTTTCCCGCCAGTTTTCTACATCACCTGTGTTCTATCAGTTAATTACCTCTTCAGTATTTATACAACCCTGGCTTCCTTTGTTCTCTGCCAGATTGTCTTGTTTGCTTGTTTAGTTTGTTTCCAGTTTAGCTTGTTTTATGCTGTGCTCTTGCTCTGGTGTTTTCTGCATTTTTTGGATTTGGATTATCCCTGATTTTTGTAAGTTGATGCTTGCTTGTACTCTTCTTTAAAAGACTATTATTCACACACCTGCCTGAGCCTGCATTTGGGTCCGGTCTCTCCAGAACCCTGCCGTGACAGCGGTTGGTTGAGAGAGAGAGAGAACCTGAAAAGTGCATATCTTGAGACACAGGCAGTTCATTTCATTGCAGTTAAAGCCGGCCAGCTTGGATATGCGTGTGTGCGCTACTATTGTGCTTATAAACAGGAAAGCAAAAAATAAAGAAATATGCAATAAGGAAGAAATGTCCTTTGTAAAGCCTGAGGGAAAAAGTGCACTACCCATTGCTGCAGGCCGCCATTAGTGCCCGACTCCCATGGAGCGGAGCATATGGTGCTGTGTCTGTAGCATATCCTACCACGCACGGACTGCTTTTCACCCGCTCAGCCAAACAACTTCACATGCGACACTGCATGTCCTTGGGTCCCGAGCTTTATACCTGACAAATTTCAACTTCTTCATACAGCACCGGGTTCTAGAGATACTCCTGCCACAGACAGAGAAACTGTAATTATAATAAGTTAAGTCCAAATTGTGTTGTTGTAATCATAAAATTAATAATGTGGAAATGGGCATTGTGATCAAATCATAGTCATAAAGGATGAACTGTGGCAAAAAAAAAAAAAAGNAAGACCCAGAACTTTTGACCCTTGCCAGATCAATCAATTAACAAAATATCGGTCGCAGGTGGATGTGTGGGGATTTTATGACTGTTTCATCAAATATAAAACCCCTCTCTGTTGTCTCCTCCATACATTTTAGGGAAAAAAAAAAAAAAAAAAAACTGGAAAAGGCAAAGTGGGTAAACTTGTTCTTGTCTCAGTTTTGACACGGTTACTGCACAAAAACGGAAATAGTATGGAAGTAGAGATGACAAGTAGCTAAGACTCCTGCATCAACTTCAGCCCTTCAACACATGATTGTGGGGTGGGGGTGGGGGACATAGAATCCCTCATAATTGTACACAGCACTGCAGAAAACAAGTGTTTCTACAGCCCTGTTGGCATGGAGACAACATGCAACTCTTAGTTCATACATGTGCACGGTCATGCTGTAACAGGAAAGATTTTTCCCCAAACTGTTTCCACAAAACTGTAAACACCAGTAGTTCAAAATGTCTTTGTTAGCTGTAGCATGAAGATTAGCCTTCACTGGAACTAAGGAGACATCATCCCTCCACAAACATTACAGCAGCACAATGCATTCTGGTAGGCGGCGTTCTCCTGGCATCCGCCAAACCCATATTCCTCCATCAGACTGCAGATAGTAAAGCATGACTCATCATTCCAGAGAAGTTTCCAAGGTTCCACAGTCCAGTGCTGGTGTGCTTCACACCGCTCCAGCCCTCGCTTGGTGTCGCTCATAGATCTTAAGCCTGGTACACACTGCGATTTTGGGCTGTCCCAGATGAAAGATGACCAATGTGAAAGAATCTTGATATCTTTGGTCGCGGCTCCAAAACGGTGGTCCTACGTCACACCGTGAGAGAGGTACAAAGAGGGCTGTTGTAACGGTCTTATGACCAAAGATAGCCTGCGACAAAATTTTGACAATGTCAGAAATGTAGGATGCTGCTACGATCTGTCTACTGACCAACCAATAGGAATGCAGCATGAAATGACATGCAGGTCACAGTGATGCTTTTAACACCATTATGACTAAAGTTTGGGAGAAAAAACAACCCAAACTAAAGAGATGGAGGCAAAATGTGCGAAATGGAATTTGTGTAACAATGAAGAGTTGTGGCATCAAAAGTGTGCTTATAAGATGTTTCCTCCAGCTGTTACTGCTCCTGTTACTGTGTCCACAGCACAGACAGAAATAACAAAGGAATCATAGGTTCCAGGTGAGTAACAAGCTGGGTCCACACTCTTCTCCTCTTGTACTTTGAAGTTTTTTTGATACATGGAAGACAAAGTTTGCTTCTTGTTTAGCTTCATTATTTTCCACAACACAGGCACAGATGGATGAGATGCACATTTTTTTTTTTTGCAGTATTTTCTTTTGCATTTTGTATCATAGAGTCAACATACAGTCTAAATGCATAAAATTCAATGTCTTACCCAAGTTTATTAGACTCATGTCACATAATGTGGCTTGCAATGAACTTATAAGATGTCTGTGATCTTGCAGTGTGTAGGAGTCTTTTGGCTCGTGTGCAGCTGCTCAGCCCAGAAACTCATTTCAGGAAACTCAGATGCAAAGTTCTTGTGCTGATGTTGATTCCAGAGGCTGTTTGAGGAGCAATAACAGCACGTACAGGTGAGTGGTCAGATCTAGCAGTGTGGATATTTCACCAACTGATTCGTGGTAAAGATGGCGTCCTATGACAGCACCACATTTATCTTCAGTATGAGTTGTTCTACTGCTAATGTTTGTCTATGGAGATTACAGACTATGAGCTTGATTTGATGAACCTGTTAGAAATGAAATACCTGTACTTAATAATTAGGAGGCATGTCCACATACTTTTGGCCATTCTATCTATCTATCTATCTATCTATCTATCTATCTATCTATCTATNATGTCCACATACTTTTGGCCATTCTATCTATCTATCTATCTATCTATCTATCTATCTATCTATCTATCTATGTGATAAATATACCAGACATTCACTGAGAGTGCTTCTTTACTTTTGAAGAAATTGACAGAAATGAAAAAAAAGCACCCCCACCCATCATCTCCTAAAACATCTCCAGATTGAGAGATAACATCACAACTCTTATCATACAGCTCTGATAAAAACTTCTGACATGATTTTAATTATGAGTCATGATGTATGCGCGAGGGTAAAAGCTGTTAGTATGAATTATGTGTTCATCTGAGAGTGGGAGGCATTTGAGTGCATTATAATTCCTTTGAACTGCTCTTTCAAATACAGTGATATTATGGCAGCCTGTTCTATATTTTCTTTAATTATTCATCTGTAGGTGTTTAAGATTTGTTGGCTTTTGCTTAACTGTGTCTGAAGTTTTGAGATTTGCTTGAATGTAATTTCCTGCAGGTTTCTGAGGCTCAGACCTCCTCTGAATCGTTGGAGCCCCTCACAGGCCAGAAACGCAGGTTAAATACCAGCAGCCAAATAAATGTGTCCCATCCATCAAATATTGACTTCATGGCTACATTAAAAGCTGAGTCCTGCATTTTAACGAGGCTTTATTGATCTGCAGCAAAGACACTTTCAGGCCACACAGGGGAGTCTGTTTGGCTGTATTATTAGTGTGATTGCAGTGATGTGATCACATTCATGTTCTCTTGCATACTTCTTCTTATTGGCTGTGATTGCTGCAGGCAATCACAAGCCTTTGTTCTCCTTGCTCTTTATTAAACTTAATATTATTCTGCTTCCAGCCATTTTTTGACACTTAACTAGTTTTACATACTTCAACCAATTCAAACCATTCAAAGTTCAGGCTGTTCAGTCTGTTCTTGGCATGCAGGCTATATCTTTTTGTATTAATATTTCATATATTTTCCAAAATATTCAGGTTTTTCAGGCATTTTTGCCCATGGAAAATGAATGGGAAGAGGCTTCAAAAATCCTTCAAGTCTTCCTGTCCTCAGGCAGTTATAACTTCAGCGCACTTTAAGCAAGAAAAAAAAATTAAAGCATTATTCAGGTCACAAGACTTTCAGCTAGTTCTGTATTTTCATGCCTTTATGATTTTTGAGAAATCACGAGTTAAAAAAAACTTCATGATTTTATGAAAAATTCAGCATTTATAATGATTGTGTGTGTTGAATTTACAGTTATGGTTAGAGTGGAGGCTGGTCACAGCTGATTGGCTGAGCTGCCTCCACTTTGTTACTGCTGTTCTGATATTTCAGCAAAAAAAAAAAAAAAAAAAAAAAAAATCATATCATATCTTCCACAGTTTTTGCACAAAACCAATCATTTTTACATCAAAACATAGCTACAAGTCTCCTCTCTCTGAAAATGTAAACATTTCCATGTAAATGTAAATTAATTCTGATGTACAAGCCTCTAAACATGGACAACAGTGATTTTCTGTTCATTCACTCCAATGTTAAATTCTCCAGAAAAAATCTCACAAACAAAATTCTTTCACATTTTAAAACTGCCAGTACTCACCCACATAGATCAGCGATAGCAGTGGTGCATAAAGATGCTGTGATTAATATTAGCATTAATAGTCTGATCATGACAGATCTGATTTTTCACTGATCTGTCATAACTGATAGATTGCCAAGTTTATTGTTATAAATAAACTTGACAATCTATCAGTCTTGATAATCTATCCCTCCATTTAAACCCTCACAGCTCAGAGCTGCTAAATGTGACATTTACCTGAATAAAACATCTAAAGGGATTTTGCAGGTTCACCTGTATGTCAGTATCACATCCTTTATGCAACGCTGCACCTTCTGGCACCTGCCTTTATGCTGGCAAACTTTTAATTCAGTCTAAATTTAAATTCTAAATGATTTACTATTTGTTAAAGTGAGTCATTTCCAGCTGCAGCAGCTGTGATTATTGTTGCTGCTGAGGCTCCAAATCTAACATTTTCCTGATTTCTCCTCATCCACAATACCTGCATTTCTGCCTCATATGATTATTTTTCTTGATCTACCAATCAGAAGTCTCCATTCTCTCTGAAGCACAGTGACATACAAACTCATATATATGTGTATCAGTAGCCACATATTCAAAAATATCTTTGGCCATTTCTGGTAAGTTGTGGGCAGGATATGAGTGTTTTTAACATGTCCCAAGCTGGTTGTGTTATAGAATGGGAAATTGCATGAAGCTGTGCATATGCACGGTTTCATAAATCTTAATATTTTTTTTGCATACGTCATTTCCCTGTTTTGAACATATGTAAACTTTTAGTGTATCGGCACCTGTGTGCCAGGTGATACCAGGAGGTGAACCTGAGTGCTGCTGGGTTAATGTTTTATTCTGGCGCCACAGAAATTTATACAGGTTTTAGTTAACAAGTGAACATGTGTTTGAATTTGTACTGTTCAGTCAGAAGGAATGGCATCACAGTTAAAACCATAACTTTATCTGTGTGTTTGAAGTAGAAATATCTTATATCTATATATCAGCTTTATGTAAATATTTAGCTCCAGAACCTACAGACATGGATCTACTTCATCTAAACACAAACTGATCAAATGCACCAGAGCTGAACCTGTGATTTTTCCAGTGAAGAAGAATAAGAAGTAACTGTTGACAGGACTGTGGACCTTCAACATGGCTGCCAGGAGTTTTTGCTGTGTTCAGAGAAAGAATCTTCCATCAGACATTTAAATAATGAAGTTTCTCTCTGAGGAAAATGTCATCCTCTGCTGAGCTGCTCATCACATTCAGTGTCAAGTCTGCAATAACTCTCACATCCCATGGCTATCTGTGTCAAAGCTGCTTGACAGCTCTGTGTGTGTGTGTGTGTGTGTATATATATATATATATATGTATGTGTGCATGGANCTTGACAGCTCTGTGTGTGTGTGTGTGTGTGTATATATATATATATATATGTATGTGTGCATGGAAGAGAGCTATTTAGCTCATAACTAATTCTGACACGGCTGAAAGAAAGTAAAAACTTTAGGTTTTATGAAGTTCTGAAAATGTGTCTAGCTCACGCACACGCGCACGCGTGGTGTTTCAGTAGTGAGTATTTTGTGGGGTTTGTGATATGTTGCTTAGAAGGATGATAAATTGTGAAACACATACAGTGATAGTAGAAGCTGAGAAATGCAAGGGAGGAGGCAGCTGTGTGTGTGTGTGTGTGTGTGTGTGTGTGTGTGTGAGTCTGTAGGTGCCTAAGTGCCTGTGTTATTGTCAGCTGTGCCTCTGGCTTTAACTTGTGGGGTCTCTGGGATTGTTCCACAGCTGCAGTGATGAATTATGACCAAAGTGTGTGTTTGTGTGTGAGTGTGACTGTGTGTGTGTCCGAGTGTGTGTATGTGTGTGTCTTCTCTATAACTTGTGGGGTCTTGGGGATATACAAGGTGATGTATAGTCTGGGGGTGGCCAACAGAAAAAAACTGCTGAGTTTCACTGTGTGTGTGTGTGCACGTATTTTTGAAAGCAATATCCCTGGGTAGGAAACAGGCATCGTGAGTGATGGGCAGAAACCCTGGGTTACATCAATCTGTTTTACTCACACACACACACACACACACACACACAGCTGGAGCAACAATAATGCAGCTCTGACCTCATTACCAGTCAAGCAGATGCAGTGAAGGGTTTTTATTTGTTGCTGCTGCTGCTGCATTTTTCTTTTTTTTTCTTTTTTTTTTTTTNAAAAAAAAAAAAAAAAAAAGGTAAACTTTGTCAGCAGTGAACAACAGTGAATGAGACTTTATCAAACTACATCTAAAAATCTCGTTCAGTTGCATCTTCTTACATTCACCTGATGCCTGTTGCCATGACGACACCCAGTGCAACTTTACGTGCACAGTAAATCAGAGCCCCTTTAACACTTTTAATCAAAATACAATCTCAGTTTCTGGATACTGAGATCTGATTACAGGACTTAGATTAATACCTTGCATCATCATGCATTCTCGTTATCCTTTATCGTGATTGGATGTCAGCAGGTGGGTGACGCCTTCCTTCCTTTGTCCTTTTTTTTGTACCACGGACAAATGAGGTTGGATGAATTAGATCAAGATGGATATGTACATGTATTTTCCAGCATTTAGCCTTTTCCCTCTGTTTACCTGCAAAGATAATAATTCTATATTTACACCCAGGTTTGCTTCTTATACTTAAGCATCTCTGGTCTAAAATTTCTGCAGTTTGTCCGGCTCAGCATGAAAAAGTAAGGCTTTGCAGATTTTTACATGGACTGCTAACAAAGCATTAAAGTCTGCTCAAAAGAACCTGGGGATGATCATCATGTATGTGCCTGAAATCATCAGAATACATGTGGGCTTCATAACATATTTTGTTTTTCTTACTTGTCTGAAACTTTTTAAGTCCTACCAGGAAGTTTATTTATTGATATGTTCATTTGTAGGGGCCTGGCAAAGGAACATAAATCTTTCACAGAATAAACTAATGCAGTATGTCAGAGCATCTTTAATTTGTAATGCTTGTCTCTAGAAGTCATAATAAACACGAGTGTGAACAGAATCAGCTCGGTTGAATGCACCACAGAGTTGAACTAGACGACTTCCTAAAAAGTGTTTTGGTTCACACTCGAGAGTAATCACTGTGTTCAGACCTGCACAAATGAACCAAATGAGGGAAAATGTAGCCTGAACTAAACCAGATAGTGTGAAAACACCTTGAATTTTCTGATCCAGGGTCCTAAAAGCATCTGTGTTGAGTCTGCTCTACTATATGCTTTAACGCAATGTATTTTCAGTTGCTTTTCTTACTTTTCTTGCTTCTTGATAATGCGAGTACAAAGCAGGACTCAAGTCCCGCTCAAGTAGACTCCAGCCTATCTTAGATTATCACTTTTTCAAGCAACCTTTTAACTTTGCTCTTTTTAATGTCCTTGTTTTTATTGTAATTGTGCTTTGATCTTTTTAATGTCCCTACTTTTACTATAATTATTCTAATGTTGAGGCTTCAGTGTTTTATTGTTGCATGTTTTGTTTTGTTCAATGTTTCTTTTACTGTAAAGTGTATCGGGACCATGATGCATGGTGATTTTGCACTTTAAATAAAATTGATTGATTGATTGATTGATTGAAGTGATATTCACATACACTGAAAAGATTTATATTGGGATACATAAATCTTAGGGCTCTAATTGCTTTTTATACATTTACACAGATTTGTGCTGTTAAAGGGTCTATTATGGAACACAGACATCAAACCACTGTGATTTACTTTTCTTCTATGGATTTCAGGGAACATAACATCTTAAGCAGTTCCTTTGCCAACACACGAGGCAGTAGTGCTTGGATAGAATCATAACCTATGAAAAGCATCAGACAGCTTAGATGCAGATTAGATTCCCAGTTGATTGTTGACTGTGGACCCTTGGCAAGCTGGGAAATAATTACAGTAAATTAACTGGGAATAAGAAAGAGCCTGGCATAGATTGGATTTCTGTGTTACTCAGAAGATTGTTAGCAACCAATAATGTCCTCTTCAATTGATTCTGGTCATTGATTAAGTGCTGATCTCTGTGTTTGGTGTTCTTAGACATTTCTATGTGGGTATCTGTTTTCTTTATCTTCTCCCATCTGTCTGTATGGATCTTTCTCCAAACTCCCTCTACGCTGCAGTCAAGTTTACGATGTCTCATAAAACTCAGACCATAAAGACCAATGAGGCAACGCTTCATGTATCTGCTGATCATGAGGACTTACACACCAAACAACAGCAGAAAGTGAGTCTGGAGTTAATGCTGGTTGCTGTGGTTTAATTTGAGATGGGTTATTGATTAACAGAACATCTTTTAGTTGTCTCAGAAATGTCTGAAGCTTTTTAAAATATATTTCTTATGGGAGATTTTCTCCATGTGTAGGGTTTCATGATGTTTGTGTTGTTCATGATGTTTTTTCTAATAATGCAGAATGCACGTTGTAGGTGTGCATGCATGTTGTAGGTGTATCTGGGAGTGATAATAGAATTGATGAGGAGAATCCATCATGCTGCACCTCACACTGAGTCGTGAAGGTGTAATTTCACACCTGCACACCAACACACGCTAACCCTAACCCTTACAGCTGATGGAAACTGTGTGTTAGTGTAGATCCTTTTTTCACAAACCCATTTCAGACAGAGAAAAAAAAAACAAAAAAACTGACCTTAGTATGTTCCTAATTCTGCTCCCAAACACACACACACAGCATCACACACAACAATCAGAGAAAAAAATTCAGATATGAAATGCTCGTCAGCTGAGATGACAAAATTAGCAGCACAGTGAATCTAACGCACACTGTTCCTTTCTTTCTTCTGATGAATGAGAGGATCTGCTGGAAATCTGGGATGGTTTGACACAAGTGCAAACAAACACACACGCACATACACATGCACATGCATGCACGCACACAGGCGGTGAATGTGAACTGGCTGCCTCTTTAATAAATGACCTGAGCTGATGAAGATGGTGTGCATGTACACTAGGATCCAAACACACTTGTACACTTTTGGACACACAAAATACACAATTGTTATTGTCACACGTGTGTGTGTGTGTGTGTGTGTGTGTGTGTGTGTGTGTGTGTGTGTGTGTGTGTTTTCATAAACTCACGGGAGCTCATGGAGTCAAAGTTATTTATTTCATGTGACAAACAAAAAGCAAAATGTTGTTCACAATAATTTGTAAAAAGTATTAAAGTGTGAAAAACTTCTAATCTACAATGCAACAACTTTATGAAAGTGAGAGTTAACAACATGAAACATGAAAAATGAGCTGATGTAACTGTATGCATGACATTGTTTTATATTTGGTTTTACTCTGTGCTCTCTGTATAATAAACTACACACACTAAATAAAACTTTGTTTGTCATCAATATGCAGTGACCCGCTCTTAATGTTTCTCGATAAAAACGCTGAAGCAGCTTAAAGTGTCAGTTTCTTTTTCATTCTAATTTATTTTCTGTGGATTGTCATGGTAACAGCTGGTTACATAGATAGCCATGATTCTATGAATTTTGCCGACTGGAGCCATGTAAACCTCCCTAGTGACCATGCCAGTTGGCGTGTTGATCTTCATTCTTAGAACCTTTATTCTTACCTACGTCACCTATTCTTAAGCAGTAGTCCATGGCCTCAGAGCGCCACCTAGTGGGCTGCCAAATAATCTTGATATAACTGTCTATTCTATTTCAATCAGTCAGCATGCCACCCACCACATGGGTCAGCAGTATATCAACTTAAATCAGGAGGGAGGGAGGTGCAATAGGACCATTAAAGCTCAGGGCAATCATTTTTCAGAAAAAACATGATAAATATTCAGTCCATTAAGGCATTGCCCAATATGTATTTGTGAAAAGGCATTAAAGGTCCCTAGGAACAGAATGCTGTTAACACAACATTATAACATAACTGCCAGGTGAAAACACCCTGAAGCCAGCAGCAAGCATGGCATGGAAAAATCAAGCACTTTCTACTGTGTGCAGAACAAAGGATACTATAGAGGACACAACATTCAGGTGATAAAACCTGCTGTTGCACAAACATCCTCCCATCTCCCTCTGCTGGAGAGGACCAGCAGATAGCACCCCTATCTGCTACTGCCTGGACAACCTGTCAGGCCAATACCGTTTAGAACAGTCCTGTGTAGAATCCCCCAAGCAAGCAAGCAAACAAACAACAAACAAAAAACCCTGATCTGGTTGTCTAATAGCACTGGTCTCTAATTGCTTTTATACCACCAAAAAGTTTATTGGTAGGGTTAGTTTGGTCAGCATATGGACATACACTGTCCATGTGACATTAAAGGTGAGCAGAACCTCATCATCCTGTATCTTCCTCCTGGAGTCTGCTGGTGACCATGGTAACAGGGAAACACCAAGAGGCAAATTTAAAGAAAGGTTTGCAGAAGGCTGCAGGCTGTCTGCAGAGAGGAAGAGGAGGAGGAGGAGGAGGAGGATGAGGAGGAGGAGGAGAGAGAAAGAGAGGCTCATATAACATTTACTTTGCACATGCACATACACATAAATGAAAAACACACACAAAAACAGTGCAAAAATGCATGCGCGCACACACACACACACACACACACACACACACACACACACCAACACATGGATCAAACAAACACAGTTTTAACAATGCTGAATGAATGACTTGCTGCTATCTGCTGTTTTGCTTTAGAAGCTTTTTAACATCAATAGAAAATGAGAGAAATGCAAAGAGAAGATAGATTAAATATTAAAACAAAAAGACAGACAACAGATAAACTGTGCTGTCCGGTTACCTTAAAAAAAAGTGCTGTCTGCTGTTATATACATACATACATATACATACATATATATATATATACACACACACACACACCAGCAACTGTGTATGTTTGAGCCAAATATATTAAATTTTCATACACATAACATTACTTTCTGTTTTGACCCCTTTCTGTTTGAAGTGTGTGTGTGTGTGTGTGTGGGGGGGGGACATATGTCCCCACACACAGGTATGGGTGTGGCCCATGATGCCAGAAGAAAGGATGGTGCCACCAGAACAGGATGGGTGTGGCCATGTTCTTGGACATCTGCTACACAACTAGGGATGAGTGACTACACCATTATCTGCATTTGTATCTGTTCAATCAACTAAATTATCCATATCTGGATGGGTGGGGCTTAACCCAGAAGTGGGTGGTTGGCATTTTAAGCATGACGTGGATATGGGTTGATCATAAGTTGCTAACTTGCTATATTTATTGTTTTTCTTTTTAGAAAACTATTTACAGAACAGGTTCCAAATTGAGCTTCAGATCAATGTTTTTGATCACAAGAGTAAGAGAACTATAGAACATGTTTTTTTTTATAAACTTGAATGAATAATCTTCACTGAATCAATGAATACAACACTTACAGTATTAAGAAGTATGAAGTAAAATAAATGCATGAACTAGAGTTTTATTTATTTCTTTTTAAGAGCCTTAACCCTAAATTAAATGTAAATACTGAGCAGTGTGATGTTTGTGCGTGTGGCACAAACATCACACTGGGCTTTAACATTTTTTTTCTTTTATTTACAAAACACGATGTTATGTGGTGTGTGTGTGTGTGTGTGTGTGTGTGTGTGTGACAGAGAGAGAAAGAAATTGTTCTACTAATGGCCCAGATTCATCAACAACAGCGCATGATTTACCGCATCACTATGCATAAATATCATGGTGCAACCATGTTCTCTCATTCATTGGATTATGGTCATAAAGCAGCCTCCAAGTCCTCTTTCCATGTGCTCTGCTTGAGTCTCTTCTCCTGCGCTGCTAGCAGGCTACTAGCCATATAACATTCATTCCATACATATATCCCACAAACTTGAAGGCATAATAAATTTAATCCAATTTCCCACTGAGCTACACATGTCTAATATTTAAAAAGTCAACTGTGGTGGTTTTAAATTTATTCATAAGATATAGCACTTTAAGTAGAATGAGCTCCACTCACACAACTTTGGCAGCCAACTGTGGCAAAACAGTAAAGAATGTCTAAAAACAAAGTGATAAGTGTTTGGCTTGGTCCAGACAGTCTACATGCAAAATTTGGTAAGGACAGAGGCAAAATTATAGGAATAGATGTGAGGAAAAAATAAATAAATAAATAAATAAAAAAAATAAACTGTTTTGGAAAAAACAATTAAAATGGTGGAAAAACTCTCCAGGGTGCAACATTTATTGGATTATATGATTGGAATGCACACGTACCCTAGGAATCCAGGAAAAAAAAAGAATTTGGATTCTACAAGTTACAGCAACACATCACCAGATACCTGCAGGGTGAGAAGACGTGTGTGTGTGTGTGTGTGTGTGTGTGTGTGTGTGTGTGTGCATGTTCTATGTAGGGTTAGTGATGAGCCACTATGTCACACCAGCCCTCTCCTCCTGGAGGTTAATGTGAATAAACTGTGTCCATCAGCTTTAAATTCATTTTGTCTTGTAGAAAACTTCAGCTAATCCACTTCAGCCAAGCGCAGACATTTGTATGCAAATTTTGGAGGCAATGCAAATTTCTTGTGTTTGCATTCAGGCTGTTGAGGATAAAATTAGAATATCATCATGTTTTCTATTGAATGAAGGCTGGCCTATTTTGAGTTTAGTCAGTAGATAAGGTTTTTAGTTATAATGGTTTATGGAAAGTTACTGAGTAGTACATTGTGCAATGGACAGAAAAGAGGCTCTCACTGGAGAAGTAGAGATACTGATAACAAATTGTTTAGCTAATAGCCATGAAGAAGAGTGGCAAATAAGGGTATAACATATATCTACTATTGCATGAAAAAGATGTTATGTAACCAGAGAAATTTGTGAACATATATGGGCATGAGTAATAATCAAGGAAATTATGACAAATAAGGATCTAATTGAGCTCAGTCGTTCATGGGAGACAAAAGTGGCAGAAAGGGTGATGTCCATTTGGGGGAATGAGGACTGTAATGGTATAAAGTACCACTGTAACAAGATAATGTTTAGTTTGCTCTTGAGATCCAGCTCAATTTATGTGGGTGATTTTTGTACTAAATAAACCTATCCTATATCAGATAAAGTGTTGTAGAGTTTCTTAAAGTGTGGTGAAGACTTCAGTTCACCTGGCCCACTGAGGATTTTTCTCCACTACAAAGCTTTATTATGCACAAATTCAAAATTTGTATAAAAATAGGTGGATGGAAGTGCCCCCCCCCCCCTNTTTTTGATTTTTTTTTTTTTTGAAGAGGCACTAGCAGAAATGGGTTGACTGTTGTTTCCTTCCTGTTTTATTTTATTTTTTTCATTAATGAACACACTGTTGAATACTACATGAAAAGCCACTGACCCAACTTCTTGGCAGTATAATTGTTCAAAAGGCACAAAGGAAAAAAAAAAAAAACAAAAAACCTGCATTTTAATGATCACATTTTAATGATGAACAAGATGCTTCTGGAATTACAGTGTTGTATTTTCTGCAGCAAAAGAAGTTGCTTCTGCATTAGATAGTCTCAGTACATGTTGTGTGTAGGTTTGAGTTGTGTGTGTGTGTGTGTGTGTGTGTGCATTCTGAGTTCCTTATTTCATTGCTCCTCACTCCTTGATCCTCAACTGACCTGGAAACTAATCAGGTCATATATCTTTAAGGATATTCCAAAGGTCTTATTTCTGCTCTGCTCTTCTGCTTCCTTCATCAGGAAGACATGAGCAAGGAAACAAGGAAACATGAGACGCTCCTGCAGAAAGTCTGTTACCTGGCAGACACACCCCTTTACTGGAAGTCTGTTTCTGATTGAACAGTTCTGCTACAGCTAATGTGATACACTGCCACACATTTTAATATATGTGTTGCATCAAACGTGTGAACAGAAAAATAACAGCAACATCTCAGGTGTAAACTGACTGATTATTGATGTTTAATTTTGTCTGATTGATCATTGGATTAAAACGACTCGATGCGTTTCAGTGCAGCTCTGAATGATAAAGAACTCTAAAACAATAAAACAACTCCTTTATTGTCACAACATGGTGTATTGATTTGTTCTATTAAAATCCACTGACATGTTTAATAAAACATCCCATTAGGAAAAGTTCATTAATGCTGATAAACTTTATATTTTAACTCTCTGAGCAGTAAAACACACTTAGAAATACAATGATCTGTCAATTATAAAGTGAGATCAAACTGTTCATGTTAATTGTTAATGTAATAATCAGTGGATACTATTTCATTATTGTATTGCCTTGTATGAAGTAAAACACAGCAGCTGACAGCTGATCAGCTGTGTGACAAGTCACATCACTTTAGATGATGTTTCATTTCTCTTAAACTGTTGTTCCACAGCTCCTCTGTCCTCACTTCTTTTCCTCACATTGTTTCCTTGCATCTTCAGTGGGCAGGACTAAGATGCAAGGAAAAGACACTAGTAAGGGAAACGTGGAAACAAATAACTGGGAATTCACCCAGAGTGTGTGTGTGTGCGTATGTGTGTGTGTGTGTGTGTATGTGTGTGTGTGTGTGTGTGTGTGTGTGACAGGAAGTCCTGCAGGCTGAGTAGCGGTTGAGTTTTAATGGAATAATTCGCTCTGTCGCTTCAGCTGAAGTTAATCAGAGTTGCGACTTTTCATGAATGATTCTGCAGCTCGACCGTTTCACGAATTATGACGAAGTTTAAACAGTTTACACAGCGCATGAGTTCATGTTAGGGCCCAGTTTTTTTTGTGTTCTGTGTGTGTGTGTGTGTGTATGCGTGTGTGCGTACATGTGCAACAACAGGACACTACTACATGAATGGAGTAGTGTCCATCACAACAAAAACAACTTAAAAGGGGTGATTCATAAAACACGGTGCCAGATTTAACGTGTCGATAAGGTCAATCACATGACCACATTCCATCGCTCATAAACGTCTGTTAGCAGCATCTTTCATCGTTTAAGAGGCATTACTGCAGTATTTCCTTATTTATGTGACAGGAAGTAATTCATGAAACACACTGACACGCTAACATTAAGACGTGTTTCAGTCTGACGGTAACTTTCCTTATGAAATCTGATGTTTAAAGTGTATTTACCTCACATGTTAGTGATAAATGACTTTGATCGATAAGAACACTCAGCTGATCAGTTTTTGTAGAAGGAACGTTTTGATCTAATCTCACCTGTTCAATACTCAGTGTGCACAGCAGTGCTGCAGCAGAGAACAGAAATGTTAATCTGCATTAAATCAATGCAAAGGTTTCAAAATAGAGCCGAAGTGAAAATAAGATGAAAATCTGTATAAAATGTCTTTTAATAAAAAAAAAGTCTTGGTTAATTAGGGCTCCAAGCACGAAGTGCTGGAACCCTGTTAGACTTAATTCTCTACTAAAAGTATCTGGCAACAAAAACCGTAAAAGCTACGGCTATGAAACTCAGCACATAGCTTCAAAAACTTCATCGCTGCTCAGGTGACAAAAATGTAAACAGATCAGTCTGAAGATGGCGCTATAATAACAACTTCAAAATTTTGGTGGTCTATAACTTTTAAATCCTAAATCCTAGAATCAATTTTTTTTTTCTTGGGATTCATCGGATGTATATGCATCTGTCCACATAGGCCACACCCATTTCTGCCTGACTAGATTTTCTGCCATTTTGAATTGTTTCCGAGACCATTTTTTCGTATCTCCTCCTACAGTTTTAGCTTAATCATCACCAAAATTTGCATGTGCCATGTCTGGACCAAGCTGGAAAAAAAGTACCAATTTAGATTTTTGATATTCTTTGTCATTTTGCTATAATTGGCTGACAAAGTTGTAGGCGTGGCTAATTTTACAAAATCTGGTATATCTCCTGAAAGAATTAGTCTACTGTAACCAAACTTGGTAAACGTGTTCACTAACAAATCTGCAAAAAGAAGAGTCATCAACCGACCTGATGGGGGTGCTATAACACCCACAGTAAACTTTCATCAATAACTTCTGAACCGTAGATCATTGAATCAAAATTCTTTTTTCTCTGTATTTCTTGGGCTAAGATGCGTCTATCAATTTAAGCCATGCCCATTTTCAATTCGTAGTTTGTCTGCCATTTTGAATTTTTTTTTGTAAATTTTGATTTAAGAATTTTTTTTTCCAAAATACCGTAAAAGCTTCAGTAACAAAACATAACAGATTGTTCAACATCTCACCACTACTCAGGAAAATTAAATTACACGGATTGGCCTGAAGGTGGCGCTGTAATAAGCACATTTACATTTTGGCCTGTAACTATTGAACTGTCAGTCATAGGATCAAAATTATTTTTTTCCTGCATTCCTTAGGTCTATATGCATCCAGTGATACAGTCCAACCTCTTCCCACTAGATTATCCACCATTTTGATTTTTGTCCAAACTGTTTTTTTGTTACTCTTCCTATAATTTTGATTCAGTAGACAAGCTTTACATAAACAATGTCTAAACCAAGCTGGAAAAAAGGTACTTCTTCATTTTTTGACCTTCTGTACTATTTTGTGGCAATTGGCTGCCAAATTTTAGTGGACATGGCTTATTTGACAAAAATGCAGTTGTCACCAAGCTTGGTAAATATCTGCATAAGGACCTCTGCAAAAACGGAATCATTCATGGAGCCATCATACGTGCTCAGACGCCGCTTACTGCTGCTTGCGGCTATATTTACATTTTGGTTATCTTTTAGGCCAACAAGCACACCTTTACTTCTGTTTCCCCTGTTTTTCTGATAGTATTTGAACAGATTTTAATAGCTCTCTCTCTTCTGTTCGTTCATTAATGTGTGCTGTTGATGCAAATTCAGTGTGTATTTCTGCACTGTTTTAGTGGTAAATTTCTCTTCATGTCCATTTTCACAAAATTATTTCCATCCATACAACAACACAGACATGATTTATTCAGTTTTGTTGCTCTGAGTTTCTTTTTTTTTTTAGCATAAATACCGATTTAGCCTGATTAATTCATTCACAGCTGTACTTGCAATTTTAGATCATAGTTAAGTTACAGTTGATAGAATGCAAAACTTCCTGCTTTCCCTTCACAATAAAAGCCTTACAATAGCTTTACAGTCTGCTGTGAACTCCTTGGAGGGCTTTTATTAGGAAATATATACAGGAAGTACAGAGTTTCATTAACAGTAATTTTACTCTTTTTCATGATAAATCATATGTAATTAATTACTTGTACTTTTAACACCAAAACTCTAAATCCTCAATTTCTCTCTACATCTTTGTTGTTTCCACACTCCAACTTCATCAAAGCAAGTTTATCGCTCCACTTGCACCTAGCTTGTATGAACAGGTAGGACACGTGCTCTACGTCACTTTGCTGCTGGCTGTTCTTAGCTTTAACATGTATGTTGGTCCTGTCATGATGCCATTGTGGCTGTGTGGTTGTTGAACTCTGAAGTTGTTGTTTTAGTCAGTTAATGTTTATTTGTTGGAGTTCCTATGTCGGTCTCGGCTTTGTCACCGCTGTGCTGCTGTGTGGGTGTTAGCATGTTTAGCAGGTGCTAACAGCTTTAAATATTGTTTGTTGTGCTGGTTCCCGCTTGGCAATTTTAAAATGCTTAAAATGCTGCTCTAACATGCACTCACACGCACACATGCAAACCTGGACTAACAGTTGAAAATCATCAGAGCAACACCCAAAGACATCACAGGTAAGACGTTTTGTTTTACCTTTTTGCTGTGTATGTGCTGTGCTGCTGATGTTTGTATGTTAACATGTTGCAATGCTTTTGTGCTTCATGCTAAGCTGCACATGGTTTTAATATAGCAGATGAGTTGTGTTGCTGCTGACAGTTTATGAACTGTAAAAATTCAGCTTGAGCTAATGGCTGGATTGAAGTGATGGTGTGTCCAGTTATTCAGGTGTGTGCATGCATGTTAACGTGTTAGCCAGCTTGTTGGTGCTGCATGTTTAGCAGGTGTTGGCATGGTTTGTTACTGCTGAGCTGTTAGCATGGATGCTATAATATGTTATGCTGCATGTTTTACTTGAGATACATGTGTGGTGCTGCTGCTACTACACACACACACACACACACATTCCCTACAGTTCAAATCACCACAATAGCAAAGCGCCACAATATGGTGACAACTTTTAATTCTTATGCTTCAGGTGTATGTTGGGTAGAGTAGTACATTTGGACAAATTTCATTGTGTGGACAAATTTCTCTCATTTTTATGGATGAATTTAATTTTATGGCTCAATTTCTCACATTTGACATTTCCCTCATGGATGAATTTCTCACATTTTATGGACAAATTTCTCACATTTTATGGATGAATTTCTTGCACAGCCACCTGTGGAAGGAAGCATCAGTCTCATGGAGATGATGGTAAGTTGATATTTAATCACTTAATGGTCAAACTCATCTCAATGTATAATGGCCAAAGTACAAGCTGATGTTACTTATAGTAGCAGTGTTGAGTCTTAAAATGACTGAAACTTGTAGCTAATGCTAACACTTGGATATTTTGTTCTGGGTGGCAGCTACCTACATGATGTCATCCTGTTTGGTGTTGGCTACCTGCATGACATCATAATGTTTGATGGTGGCTATCGACATCACCTGATCGTTAATAATGGTAAGTCAACTATAATACACTCAGGTTTAAAATGGCCTCGCTCCATCAACACGTCCTTATGAATTTCTGTGTTTAATATGTTTCAGACTGAGTTACCTGATCGAACTACCAACAAGATGTGCAGCCATACAAGCAAGACCATAATGGTAAGTGAA
This sequence comes from Lucifuga dentata, assembly GCA_014773175.1. NCBI lineage: Eukaryota > Metazoa > Chordata > Actinopteri > Ophidiiformes > Bythitidae > Lucifuga > Lucifuga dentata. The sequence goes on from VXCM01008055.1 coordinate 19,367, forward strand.
CTATTCCACGTAATGTATAAGGTTACAACTGTAGAGATGTTTTGTCTTTCGATGAATTTGTTTTGTGGCTCAATTTTCTCGCATTTTATGGCTCAATTTCTTGCATTTGGAATTTCTCTCATGGACGAATTTCTCCCAATTCATGGACACATTTCTCACATTTTATGGAGGATTTCTTTCATTTGACATTTCTCTCCTGGATGAATTTCTCCCATGAATGATTTTCTCCCAATTTATTTTCTCTCATTTAATGGACAAAATGGACAGAAATGGCTTTTTGGCAGCTATTAAAAATAATTAAAACTTCAACTACTTCACAACTGACTTGGAAAAATTGGCAGTTAACAATGACATTGATATATAATCCTAAATAACTGAAATTGGCATCTTTTGGTGAAAATTTGAATTGTGAGCCAGGAAGTAATGTTAATTAGTCCAAATTAATGCCTCCCAAAATCCAACCCCACGTCCTCGCCGTGGGAGGTGGAAACAGGCAGAGTACAGGTTTTCCAGACAAGGTAAGCCATAGCAGGTAAGCTACCTTGCTACCCAGCTGCTACAGTTACCATAACAACATGTCTGGATTCACCTGGAAATGTTCTGGCAGATGGGGCTCTGGTGAAACTGAGTGGGCCAAACCCACCCAGGATAAAAATGACTGATACTTCTGTTTGTGCAGAAATTGAAATTCCTTGTTTTAAGAGACTCTGCAGTGGCATCCTGAACAACGCTAAACTCTTCTCAGATTTCTACATTTACGGAACAAATCACTTGTATGGACGATGTCAGAATAGGCCACATGCACTTAGTGTTTTTATATAAACTGGTAACCTGTCATCCAGAACTTGCTGCTGTTTTGCAGAGAATCATTCCTGCTTCTCTAAAAGTCAGATTTCAGCTTCCAGGCTGACTTGGTGTGCTGCATTAGAGGCTTTAACATCAGCAGCAGCCTGAGCTTCATGTTCCTGTAGGATGTTGCAGCAACACACACCAAACTCCTGTGGTGTATCATGGTAACGCATCCATTCTGTTCATGGAAGTACCAGGTTCAAGTCCTGGCAGGAGTTCTTTTGTTGTCTTGGCAACATTTCTGTGAGAGGGATTTTTATTTTAAGATATTGTTGAAATAAAATTGTCCAGTTTAGAAAATCATGATGCAGCAACAATACTTACAAAACTAACAAGTAAGTTCTGGATCATGGTTAAATATATACTTTGTGTAGAAGGTAATGGTATAGTACCTTTTTGAGCGGTATGGTGTGCCCTGTGAGAACTAATGCAGACTGACTGAAGACTGCCTCCATTATAAAGGAATAACAGATGTCCACAAAGTTCTTCAAGGCTGCATCTCCCACAGCAACATCAGTTAGCTACAAAAACTTTACAGCTACTTAACCGCTATTATAACTTTTGAACTGTAAGTCCTTAATCAAAATTCTTTTTACCGTTTGATACATTTTGATAGTCTTAGTATAGACTTACTATAGTCTTACTATATTCTTACTACAGTATTGCTATACACTTACTATAGTTTTACTATACACTTACTATGGTCTTGCTATACAGTTACTATAGTCTTACTATAGTCTTACTAAATGCTTACTATAGTCTTGATATACACTTATTATAGTCTTCCTATACACTTACTATAGTCTTGATATACAATAGTCTTGCTATACACATACTATAGTCTTACTATACACTTACTATAGTCTCACTATACACTTAGTGTTGTCTTACTATACACTTACTACAGTCTTACTATACACTAAGTATAGTCTTACTATACATTTACTATAATTTTTCTATGCACTTACTATAGTCTTGCTATCCACTAACTATAATCTTTTTCTTTTTTTTTCTTCTTTTTCTGTCTGCATATATAGTTGTGGTATATGCCAAGATTGGCACAACCATTTTATATATATATGCAATATAATCTAGCAACAGACAGATAACACTGTATATAGTGCATAGGTGAATGTGTGTGTGTGTGTGTGTGACCTTCACCGGCCCTCCTTGACCAACCTATTACACTTTATTAAAACTGACAAACAATTTCTATCAAGGAGGGCTAAACACCTGAACAACAACACAAAGACAAAAACACACAGATGAGTAGTGACAGTAATAACCAATAATAACCAGTGTAGTGGTTTAATCTGTGAAACATCAAAGAGGCTAAAACCCCACGACACAACAGACCAGGACAAAAAACAACACATACGCAAACAGTGACAGCAATAAACAGTCTACTTATTTAGATTGTGAAGTTCCATGCACAAAATCCAGA
>VXCM01008064.1:0-14705 GCA_014773175.1 Lucifuga dentata
TATTAGCTATTAACTATGAGCTATGAGCTATTAGCTATTAACTATGAGCTATGGGCTATGGGGTATGGACTATGGGCTATGAACTATGAACAAATTAACAATGAGCTATGGGCTAAGAGCTATGAGCACCAAGCAGTGAAGTATGAACTATGAGCTGTTAGCTATGAACTATGAACTATGAGCTATTAACTATGAATTATGAGCTAAGAGCTATGAGCACCAAGCAATGAACTATGAATTATATGAGCTATTTGCTATAAACTATGAGGTATTAACTATCAGCTATGGGCTAAGAGATATGACGACCAAGCAATTAACTATCAACTTTGAGCTAGCTATGAACATTGAGCTATTAACTATGAGATCTGGGCTAAGTGCTATGAGCTATGAGCTATGAACTATGAAGAATGATCTATATACTATGAGCTATGAGCTAAGAACCATGAGTTATGAACTATGAGCTATGAACTATGAGCTAAGCACTATGAGCTATGAGCTATGAACTATGAGCAAGGAACTGTGAGCTATGAGTTATGAGCTATGAGATTTGAGCTATGAACTTTGAGCTAAGAACTATGAGCTATGAGCTATTAACTTTGAGCTATGAACTATGAGCTGGAAATATGAGCTAAGAACTATGAGCTATGAGCTATGAACTATGAACTATGAGCTATGGACTATGAGCCATGAGCTAAGGACTATGAGCTACGAAGTATGAACTTTGAGCTATGAGCTATCAAATATGAGCTATTAACTTTAAGATATGGGCTATGGGGTATGGGCTATGAGGTGTAAGCTATAGGCTATGGGCTATGAGCTATGAACTCTGAGCTAAGAACTATGAGCTATGAGCTATGAACATTGAGCTATGAACTTTCATCTATGGGCTATGAGGTATGGGCTATGAGGTATAAGTTATAGGCTAAGGGCTATGAGCTAAGATCTAAGAGCTATAACTTATGAGCTACTTACTATGAGCTATGGGCTATGGGGTATAAACTATGAGGCTATGGGCTATGAGCAATGAGACATGGGCTGTAGGGTATGGACTATGCACTATGAACAATGAGCTAATTGACTATGAGCTATGGGCTAAGAGCTATGAGCACCAAGCAATGAAGTATAAACTATGAGCTGTTAACTAAGAAATATGAGCTATTAACTATGAGCTATGGGCTAACAGCTATGAGCTACAAGTAATTAACTATGAACTATGAGCTATTAGCTATGAACTGTGAGATATGAGCTATTAGGTATTAACTATTAGCTATAAGCTATTAGCTATTAACTATGAGCTATGGGCTATGGGGTATTAACTATGAGCCTATGGGCTATGAGCAGTGAGCTATGGGCTGTGGGGTATGGACCATGGGCTATGAACTATGAGCTAATTAACAATGAGCTATATGCTCATAGCTATGAGCACCATGAAATGAACTATGAACTATGAGCTGTTAGCCATGAACTATGAGCTATTAACTCTGAGCTATAGGCTAAGAGCTATAAGCACCAAGCAATTAACTATGAACTATGAGCTATGGGCTAAGAGCTATGAGCTAAAAGCAATGAACTATGAACTATGAGCAATTAGCTATGAACTTCAGCTATTAACTATGAGCTATGGGCTAAGATCTATGAGCTACAAGTAATGAACCTGTGACGGGTGTGGTTAGGACCCAAATGCAGCACACAGTACAACTCTGACAAGTAATGTTCTTTAATAGAGCTCTCAGTCCAACACAGAGGCAGGCAGAAAAACTGGCAGGACAAAGTGCCCACACTGACACAGTCAAACAAGGAGTCCAAACACAGAGACTGGAATCGGAGTCGGGGACAGAAGGCAGAAGTGATAACCAGGGGGCGACGAGCAGAATAGTCCAAGACAGGCAGGTTCGGTAACAGAAGGTCAGTCCACAGAAGAACNGGGGGCGACGAGCAGAATAGTCCAAGACAGGCAGGTTCGGTAACAGAAGGTCAGTCCACAGAAGAAAGCTGGAAAGTCTTGCATCGAGGATAGCTAAGAACAATCTGGCAAAGGGTGAGTGTGAGACTGGAGCTTAAATCCATGCCTGATTGGTGCTAATTGGTGACAGCGTCCAAACCTGAAATGAATCAGGCTGATNCTTAAATCCATGCCTGATTGGTGCTAATTGGTGACAGCGTCCAAACCTGAAATGAATCAGGCTGATAAACTGAGGTGAGGAGCTGAAAACCAGGCAGGCAGAAATGGCAGGTGAGTAGCTGAGGACCAGGCAGGCAGAAATGGCAGGTGAGTAGCTGAGGACCAGGCAGGCAGAAATGGCAGGTGAGTGGCTAATCAGACATGCAGAACTGTGACAATTAACTATGAGCTATGGGATAAGAGCTATGAGAACCAAGCAATGAACTATGAACTATATCAGCTATTAGCTATAAACTATAAGCGATTAATTATGAGCAATGGGCTAACAGCTATGAGCACCAAGCAATGAAGTATGAACTATGAGCTGTTAGCTATGAACCATGAGCTATTAACTATGAGCTATGGGCTAAGACCTATCAGCTACAAGTAATGAACTTTGAACAATGAACTATTAGCTATGAACTGTGAGCTATGAGCTATAAGCTATTAACTATGAGCTACGGGCTATGAAGCTAGGAGCTAGGAGCTATGAGGTATGGGATATGGGCTATGAACTATTAGCTAAGAACTATAAGCTATGAGCTAAAAGATATGAACTATGAGCTAACAACTATAAGCTATGAGCAAAGAACCATGAGCTATGAACTATGAGCTATGAACACTGAGCTAAGAACTATGAGCTATGAGCTATGAACTTTATGCTATGAAGTATGAGCTATGAACTATGAGCTATCAACATTGAGCTAAGAACTATGAGCTTTGAGATACGAACTTTGAGCTATGAACTATGAGCTATGAACTTTCAGCTAAAAACTATGAACTATGAGCTTTCAGCTATAATCTATTAGCTAAAAACTATGAGCTAAGAACTATGAGCTATGAGCTATGAACTTTGAGCTATCAACTATGAGCTATGAACTATGAACTATGAGCTATGAACTATGAGCTATGAACTATGAGCTAAGAACTATGATTTATGAGCTACGAAATTTGAGCTATGAACTATGAGCTATGAACTTTAAGCTATGAGCTATCAACTACGAGCTATGAGCTATGAGCACCAAACAATAAACTATGAACAATGAGCTGTTAGTTATGAACTATGAGCTATTAACTATGAGCTATAGGCTAAGAACTATGAGCACCAGGCAATGAACTATGAACTATGAGCTGTTCACTATAAACTATGTACTATTAACTATGAGCTATGGGCTAAGAGATATGACGACCAAGCAATGAACTATGAATTATGAGCTGTTAGCTATGAACTATGAGGTATTAACTATAAGCTATGGGCTAAGACCTATGAGCTACAAGCAATGAACTATGAACTATGAGTAATTAGCTTTGAACTTTGAACAATTATCTATGAGCTATGGGCTAAGAGCTATGAGCTACAAGTAATGAAATATGAACTATGAGCAATTAGCAATGAACTGTGAGCTATGAGCTATTAGCTATTAACTATGAGTTATGAGCTATGAGCTAAGAACTATGAGCTATGAGCTATGAACTATGAACTTTGAGATATGAACTATGAGCTAAAAACTATGAGCTATGAGCTATGAATTATGAAGTATGCACTATGAGGTATGACCTAAGAACCATGAGCTATAAACTATGAGCTATGAGCTATGAGAACCAAGCAATGAACTATGAACTATGAAGAGTTAGCTGTGAACCATGAGCTATTAACTATGAGCTATGTGTTAAAAACTATAAGCTACAAGTAATGAACTATTAACAATGAACTATAAGCTATGAACTCTGAACTATGAGCTATTAGCTGTTAGCTTTGAGCTATTAGCTATTAAATATGAACAATGGGCTATGGGGTATGGGCTATGAGCTCTAAACTAGGAGCTATGAACTATGAGTTATGAATTATGGGGATATGGGGTATTAGCTATGGGCAATGAAGCTATGAGCTATGAGCTATGAGCTATGGGGTATGGGCTATGAGCTATGTAGTTTGAGCTATGAGCTATGAACTATGAGCTAAGAACTACGAGCAATGAGCTATGAACTATGAACTATGAGCTTTGAGCTATGAACTATGAGCTTAGAGCTATGAGCTATGAGCTATGAAGTATGAAGCATGAGCTATGGACTATGAGCTATGAGCTATGAACTATGAGTTAAGAACTATGAGCTATGAGCTATGTAGTAAGAAGTATGAGCTACGGACTATGAGCTATGAGCTAAAAACCATGAGCTATAAACTACAAGCTATGAACCATAAGCTAAGAACTATGAGCTATGAGCTAGGAACGTTGAGCTATGAACTATAAGTATAAGCATTGAGTTATGACTTATGAGCTGGAAATATGAGCTAAGAACGATCAGATATGAGCTATGAACTATGAACTATGAGCTATGGAGCTATGAGCTATGAGTTATGAACTATGAACTATGAGCTATGGATTATGAGCAATGAGTAAAAAAGTATGAGTAATGAACTATGAACTTTGATCTATGAGCTATGAGCTATTAACAATGAGCTATGTGCTATGAACTTTGACCTATGAACTATGAGCGGCAAATTTGAGCTATGAGCTATAACTATGAGCTAGGAGCTATGAGCACCAAGCAATGAACTATGAACAATGAGCTGTTAGTTATGAACTATCAGCTATTAACTATGAGCTATAGGCTAAGAGCTATGAGCACCAAGCAATGAAATATGAACTGTGAGCTCTTAGCTATCAACTATTAGGTATTAACTATGAGCTATGGGCTAAAAGCTATGAGCTACAAGTAATGAACTATGAACTATGAGCTATTAGCTATGAACTATGAGCTATGAGCTATTAGCTTTTAACTATGAGCTATGAGCTATTAACTATTAACTATGAACTATGGGTTATGGGGTATGGCCTATGAGCTCTGAACTAGCAGATATGAATTATGAGCTGGAAATTTGAGCTAAGAAGCATGAGATATAAGCTATGAACTATGAACTATGAGCTATGGACTATGAGCTATGAGCTAAAAACTATGAGCTATGAACTATGAACTTTGAGCTATGAGCTATGAGCTATTAAGTATAAGCTATGCGCTAAGAGCTATGAGCTATGTGCTATAAACATTGAGCTATGAAATATGAGCAATGAGCTATGAGCTAAGAACTATAAGCACCAAGCAATGAACAATGAAGAATGAGCTGTCAGCTATGAACTATGAGTAATTAACTATGAGCTATAGGCTAAGAGATATGAGCTACAAGCAATGAATTATGAATTATGAGCTGTTAGCTATGAACTGTGAGCTATTAACTATGAGGTATGGGCTAACAGCTATGAGCACCAAGCAATAAACTATAAACTATCAGCTGTTAGCTATGAACTATGAGCAATTAACTATGAGCAATGGGCTAAGAGCTATGAGCTACAAGCAATGACCTACAAACTATGAGGTATTAGGAATGAACTGTGCGCTATAAGCTATTAGCTATTCACTACGAGCTATGAGCTACTAGCTATTAACTATGAGCAATGGGCTATGAGCAATGAGCGATGGGCTGTGGGGTATGGCTATGGACTATGAACTATGAGCTAATTAACTATGAGCTATGGGCTAAGAGCTATGAGCACAAAGCAGTGAACTATGAACTATGAGCTGTTAGCTACGAACTATGAGCTATTAACTCTGAGCCATGGGCTAAGTGTTATCAGCACCAAGCAATGAACTATGAACTATATGAGCTATTAGCCATGAACTATGAGCTAATAACTATGAGCTATGTGTTAAGAGCTATGAGCTACAAGTAATGAATTATGAACAATGAACTACTAGCTATGAACTGTGAGCTATGAGCTATGAGCTACTAGCTATTAACTATTAGCTAAGAGCTATTAGCTATTAACTATGAATAATGGGCTATAAGGTATGGGCTATGAGCTCTAAACTATGAGCTATGAACTATAAGTTATGAATTTTGGGGCTATGGGGTATGAGCTATGAGCTATGAAGTATGAGCTATGAGCTATGAAATATGAACTATGAGATATGCACTATGAGCTATGAAGTATGAGATATGAGCTATGAACTGTGAGCTAAGAACTATGAGCTATTATCTATGAACTTTGAGCTATGAACTCTGACCTGGAAGTATGAGCTAAGAACTATGAGCTATGAGGTATGAGCTAAGAACTATGAGCTATGATCTATGAAGTTTGAGCTGTGAGCTATGAAATATGAGCTAATATCTTTAAGCTATGGGCTATAGGGTTTGGGTAATGAGGTACAAGCTATAGGCTATGGGCTATGAGCTATGAACTAAGAGCTATAACTTATGAGCTATTAACTATGAGTTATGGGCTATGGGGTATAAACTATGAGCCCATGGCCTATGAGCAACAACCTATGGCCTATGGGGTATAGACTATGGGCTATGAACTATGAGCTCATTCACTATGAGCTATGGGCTAAGAGCTATGAGCTCCAAGCAATAAACTATCAACTATGAGCTGTTAGCTATGAACTATGAGCTATTAACTATGAACTATTGGCTAAGAGATATGAGCTACAAATAATGAACTATGAACTATGAGTTATTAGCTATAAACTGTGAGCTATGAGCTATTAGCTATTAACTATGAGTNGAACTATGAACTATGAGTTATTAGCTATAAACTGTGAGCTATGAGCTATTAGCTATTAACTATGAGTTATGAGCTATGAGCTAAGAACTATCAGCTATGAGCTATGAGTTATGAATTATGAGCTTTGTGCTATAAACTATGAGCTAAGAACTATGAGCTATGAACTCTGAGCTATGAAGTATAAGCTGGAATTATAAGCTAAAAACTATAAGCTATGAGCTATACACTATGAGCCATGAGCTATGAACCATGAGTTATAAACTATAAGCTATACAACTATGAGCTAAGAACTATGATTTATGAGCTATGAACTTTGAGCTACGAACTATGAGCTATGACCTATGAAGTATGACCTATGAAGTATGAGCTATGAGCTATGAGCACCAAGCAATAAAATCTGAACAATCAGCTGTTAGTTATGAACTATGAGCTATTAACTATGAGCTATAGGCTAAGAGCTATGAGCACCAAGCAATGAACTATGAACTATGAGCTGTTAGCNTAACTATGAGCTATAGGCTAAGAGCTATGAGCACCAAGCAATGAACTATGAACTATGAGCTGTTAGCTATGAACTATGAGGTGTTAACTATGAGCTATATGCTAAAAGGTATGAGTTACAAGCAATAAACTATGAACTATTTGCTATTAGCTATAAACAATGAGCTATTAACTATAAGCTATGGGCTAAAAGCTATGAGCTACAAGTAATGAACTATGAACTATAAGCCTATTAGCTATGAACTATGAACTATGGGTTATGGGGTATGGGCTATGAGCTCTGAACTATGAGATATGAACTATGAGCTGGACATTTGAGGAAGGAACCATGAGCTATGAGCTATGAACTATGAACTATTAGCTATGGACTATGAGCTATGAGCTAAAAAGTATGAGCTATGAACTACGAATTTTGAGCTATGACCTATGAGCTATTAACTATGAGCTATGGGCTAAGAGCTATGAGCTATGTGCTATGAACTTTAAGCTATGAACTATGAGCTGCAAATTTGAGCTATGAGCTATGATCTATGAGCTATGAGCGATGAGCATCAAGCAATTAACTATGAACAATAAGCTGTTAGTTATGAACTATGAGCTATTAACTATGAGCTATAGGATAAGAGCTATGAGCACCAAGCAATGAACTATCAACTATGAGCTGTTAGCTATGAACTATGAGGTGTAAAGTATGAGCTCTAGGCTAAGCGCTATGAGCTACAAGTAATGAACTATGAACTATGAGCTATAAGCTATGATCTATGAGATATGAGCTATTAGCTTTTAACTATGAGCTATGAGCTATTAGCTATTAACTATGAACTATGGGCTATGGGGTATGGGCTATGAGCTCTGAACTATGAGCTATTAACTATGAACTGGAAGTTTGAGCTCAGAACCAGGAGCTATGAGGTATGAACTATGAACTATTAACTATTGCCTATTAGCTATGAGCTAAAAACTATGAGCTATAAACTATAAACTTTGAGCTATGAGGTATGAGCTATGAAATTTGAGCTAACAACTATGAGCTATTAGCTATGAGCTATGAGGTTTGAGCTATGAACTATGAGCTAAAAACTATGCGCTATCAGCTATGAAGTTTGAGCTATGCAGTATTAGCTGGAACTATGAGCTAAGAACTATCAGCTATAAATTATGAACTTTGAGCTATCAAGTATGAGCTGGAACTATGAGCTAAGAACTATCAGCTATAAGCTATGAAGTATGAAGTATGAGCTATGCACTATGAGCTATGAGTTAAGAACTATGAGCTATAAACTTTGAGCTATGAACTATGAGCTATGAACTATGATCTAACAACTATGCGCTATGAGCTATGAACTATGAGTTATGAGCTATGAACTTTGAGCTAAGAACTATGAGCTATCAGCTATGAACTTTGACCTATGAACTATGAGCTGGAAAGATGAGCTAAGAACTATGAGCTTTGAGCTATGAGCTATGAACTATGGGCTATGGGCTAAGAGCTATAAGCACCAAACAATTAACTATGAACTATGAGCTGTTAGCTATGAACTATGAGCTATTAACTATGAGCTATGGGCTAAGAGCTATGAGCAACAAGTAATGAACTATGAATTATGAGCTATTAGCTATAAACTATGAGTTATTAACTATGAGCTATGGGCTAAGAGCTATGAGCTACAAGCAGTGAACTATGAACTATGAGCTATTAGGTATAAACTATGAGTTATTAACTATAAGCTGTGGGATAAGAGCTATGAGCTACAAGTAATAAACTATAAACTATGACGTATTAGCTATAAACTGTAAGCTATGAGGTATTAGCTATTAACTATGAGCTATGAGCTATTAGCTATTAACTATGAACTATAGGCTATGGGGTATGGGCTATGAGCTCTGAACTATGAGTTAGCAGCTATGAACTTTGAGCAATGAACTATGAGCTATGAACTATGAGCTAAGAACTATAAGCCATGAGCTATAAGCTATAAACTATGAGTTAAGAACTATGAGCTATGAGCTATGAAATTTGAGCTATAAACTATGAGCTATGAACTATGAGCTATGAGCTATGAACTTTGAGCTATGAACTATGAGCTGGAAAGATGAGCTAAGACCTATGAGCTTTGAGCTATGAGCTACGAACTATGGGCTATGGGCTAAGAGGTATTAGCACCAAACTATTAACTATGAACTATAAGCTGTTAGCTATGAACTGTGAGCTATTAACTATGAGCTATCGGCTAAGAGCTATGAGCACCAAGCAATGAACTATGAATTATGAGCTGTTAGCTATAAACTATGAGTTATTAACTATGAGCTATGGGCTAAGAGCTATGAGCTCCAAGCAGTGAACTATGAACTATGAGCTATTAGGTATAAACTATGAGTTATTAACTATAAGCTATGGGCTAAGAGCTATCAGCACCAACCAATAAACTATGAATTATTAGCTGTTAGCTGTTAACTATGAGCTATTAACTATGAGTTATGGGCTAAGAGCTATGAGCACCTAGCAATGAACTATGAAGTATGAGCTGCTACCTATGAACTATGAGCTATTAACTATGAGCTATGGGCTAAAAGCTATGAGCTACAAGTAATGAACTATGAACTATGANTGAGCTATTAACTATGAGCTATGGGCTAAAAGCTATGAGCTACAAGTAATGAACTATGAACTATGACATTTTAGCTATAAACTGTGAGCTATGAGGTATTAGCTATTAAATATGAACTATGGGCTATGGGGTATGGGCTATGAGCTCTGAACTATGAGCTAAGAACTATAAGCCATGAGCTATAAACTATGAACTATGAGTTAAGAACTATGAGCTATGAGCTATGAAATTTGAGTTATAAAGTATGAGCTATGAACTATGAGCTATGAGCTATGAACTTTGAGCTATGAACTATGAGCTATGAACTATGAGCAAAGAACTATCAGCTATGACCTATGAACTATGAGCTATGAGCTATGAACTGTGAGCTAAGAACTATGAACTATGAGCTATGAACTATCAGCTGGATATATGAGCTAAGAAGTATGTGCTATGAGCTAAGAACTATGAGCTATGAACTATGAACTTTGAGATATGAGCTATGAAATATGAGTTATTAACGTTAAGGTATAGGTTATGGGGTATGGGTTATAAGGTTTTAGCCTATAAGCCCATAGCCTATATGAGCTATAGGCTATGGGATATGAGCTATGAACAAACAGCTATAACTTATGAGCTAAGAAGTATGAGCTATGAGCTATGAAGTATGAAGTATGAGGTATGGACTATAAGCTATGAGCTAAGAACCATGAGTTATAAACTATGAGCTATGAACAATTAGCTAAAAACTATGAGCTATGAGCTATGAACGTTGATCTATGAACTATGTGCTATGAACTATGATCTAAGAACTATGAGCTATGAGCTATGATCTATGAGCTATGAGCTATGAAATTTGAGTTATGAAATATGAGCTGGAAATATTAGCTATGAGCTATGAACTATGAACTATGAGCTATAGACTATGAGCTATGAGCTATGAGCTATGAAATATGAGCTATTAACTTTAAGCTATAGGCTATGGGTTATGGGCTATGAGCTAAAAGCTATAACTTATGAGCTACTAACTATGAGCTATGGGCTATGAGCTAATTTACTATAAGCTATGGGCTAAGAGCTGTTAGCACCCAACAATAAATTATGAACTATGAGCTCTTAGCTATGAACTATGACCTATTAACTATGAGCTATGGGCTAAGAGCTATGAGCACCAAGCAATAAACTATGATTTATATGAGCTATTTGCTATATACTATGAGCTATTAACTATGAGCTATGAGCTAAGACCTATGAGCTACAAGTAATGAACTATGAACTATGAGCTATTATATATGAACTGTGAGCTATGAGCTATTAGCTATTAACTATGAGCTATGGGCTATCAGGTATAAACTATGAGCCTATGAGCTATGAGTAATTAGCTATGGGCTGTGGGGTATGGACTATGGGCTATGAACTATGAGCTATTTAACTATAAGATATGGGCTAAGAGCTATGAGCACCAAACAGTGAACTATGAACAATGAGCTGTTAGCTATGAAGTATGAGCTATGGGCTAAGAGCTATGATCACCAAGCAATTAACTATGATCTATGAGCAATTAGCAATAAACTATGAACAATTAACTATGAGCTATGGGCTAAGAGCTATGAGCTACAGGTAATGAACTATGAACTATAAGCTATTAGGTATGAACTTTGAGCTATGAGCTATTAGTAATTAACTATGAGCTATGAGCTATTAGCTATTAACTAGAGCTATGGGCTATGAGGTATAAACTATAAGCCTATGGGCTTTGAGCAATGAGCTATGGGCTATGGGGTATAAACTATGAGCCTATGGGCTATGAGCAATGAGCTATGGGCTGTGNTATGGGCTATGGGGTATAAACTATGAGCCTATGGGCTATGAGCAATGAGCTATGGGCTGTGGGGTACACTATGGGCTATGAACTATGAGCTAATTAACTTTAAGATATGGGCTAAGAGCTATGAGCACCAAGCAATAAACTATGAACTTTGAGCTGTTAGCTATGAACAATGAGCTATTATCCATGAGCTATGGGCTAAGAGCTATGAGCTACAAGTAATGAACTATGAACTATGAGCTATAAGCTATGAACTATGAGATATGAGCTATTAGCTTTTAACTATGAGCTATGAGCTAGTAACTATTATCTATGAACAATGGGCTATGAGGTATGGGCTATGAGCTCTGAACAATTAGCTATGAGTTATGAACTATGAGTTATAAGTTTTGAGGGTATGGGGTATTAGCTATGGGCTATGAAAGTATGAGTTATGATCTATGAGCTATGGGGTATTGGCTATGAACTATGAAGTATGAGCTATGAGCTATGAACTATGAGCTAAGAACTATGAGCAATTAGCTATGAACTATCAACTATGAGCTATGCACTATGAGCTATTAACCATGAGCTAAGAGCTATGAGCTATGAGCCATGAACTTTGAGCTATGAACTATGAGCTATGAGCTATGAGCTATGAACTATGGGCTTTGAGCTATGAACTATGAGCTAAGAAGTATGAGCTATGAGCTATCAAGTATGAAGTATGAGCTATGGACTATGAGCTATAAGCTAAGAACCATGAGCTATAAACTATGAGCTATGAACTATGAGCTAAGAAATATCAGCTATGAGCTATGAACGTTGATCGATGTACTATGAGCTATGAACTATGATCTAAGAACTATTAGCTATGAGCTATGAACTATGAGCTATGAGCTATGAACTGTGAGGAAAGAACTATGAAATATGAGCTATGAACTTTGAACTATGAACTATGAGCTGGAAATATGAGCTATGAGCTATAAACTATGAACAATGAGCTATGGTCTATGAGCTATGAGCTATGAAATATGAGCTATTACCTTTAAGCTATAGGCTATGGGGTATGGGCTATGAGCTAAGAACTATAACTTATGAGCTACTAACTATGAGCTATCGGTTATGAACTAATTTACTATGAGCTATGGGCTAAGAGCTATGAGCACCAGGCAATAAACTATGAATTATATGAGCTATTTGCTATATACTATGAGCTATTAACTATGAGCTATGAGCTAAGACGTATGAGCTACAAGTAATGAACTATGAACTATGAGCTATTATGTATGAACTGTGAGCTATGAGCTATTAGCTATTAACTATGAGCTATGGGCTATGGTGTATAAACTGTAAGCCTATGGGCTATGAGTAATTAGCTATGGGCTGTGGGGTATGGACTATGGGCTATGAACTATGAGCTATTTAAATATGAGCTATGGTCTAAGAGCTATGAGCACCAAACAGTGAACTATGAACTATGAGCTCTTAGCTAAGAACTATGAGCTATTAACTATGAGATTTGGGCTAAGAGCTATGAGCACCAAGCAATGAACTATGAGCTGTTAGCTATGAACTATGAGCTATTAACTATCAGCTATGGCCTAAGAGCTATGAGCACCAAGCAATAAATTATGGACTATAAGCTTTTATCTATGAACTATAAACTAATTAACTATAAGCTATGGGCTAAGAGCTATGAGCACCAAGCAATGAACTATGAACGATGAGCAATTAGTTATAAACTATGAGATATTAACTATGAGCTATGGGCTAAGAGCTATGAGCTACAAGTAATGAACTATGAACTATGAGGTATTAGGAATGAACTGTGAGCTATGAGCTATTAGCTATTAACCTAGTCTATACCCTGCAGCCCATTGCTTATACCTCACAGCCCCTACCCCATAGCCCATACCTTGAAGTTAATAGCTCATATTTCATAGCTCATAGATCAAAATTTGTAGTTCATAGTTCATAGTTCTTAGCTCATAGCTCATAGTCCAAAGCTCATAGTTCATGGTTCATAGCTCATAGCTCATAGTTCTTAGCTCGTTTTTCCAGTTCATAGTTCATAGCTCAAAGTTCATAGCTCATAGCTCATAGTTCTTAGCTCACAGTTCATAGCTCATAGCTCATAGTTCATAGCTCATAGGTCATAGTTCTTAGATCATAGTTCATAGCTCATAGTTCATAACTCAAAGTTCATAGTTCATAGCTCATAGTCCTTAGCTCATAGTTCATAACTCATAGCTCATAGTTCTTAGCTCATAGTTAATAGATAGCTCATAGCTCATACCCCATAGCTCATACCTCATACCTCATAGCTTCATAGCCCATAGCTCATAGCCCATACCCCCGTAGCTTATAACTCATAGTTCATAGCTCATACCGCATAGTTCCTAGCTCATAGCCCATACCCCATTGCTGATAGTTCATAGTTAATAGCTAATAGCTCATAGCTCACATTTCATAGCTAATAGTTCATAGTTCATAGTGAATTACTTGTAGCTCATAGCTCTTAACCCATAGATCATAGTTAATAGCTCATAGATTTTAGCTAATACTTCAGAGTTCATAGTTCATTGCTTAGTGTTCATAGCTCTTAGCCCATAGCTCATAGTTAATAGCTCATAGTTTATAGCAAACATCTCATAGTTCATAGTTCATTGCTTGGTGCTCATGGCTCCTAGCACATAGCTCATAGTTTATAGCTGATAGTCCATACCCCACAGCCCATAACTCAGTGCTCATAGCCCATAGGCTCATAGTTTATACCCCATAGCCCATAGCTCATAGTTAATAGCTCATAGTTTATAGCAAACATCTCATAGTTCATAGTTCATTGCTTGGTGCTCATGGCTCCTAGCACATAGCTCATAGTTTATAGCTGATAGTCCATACCCCACAGCCCATAACTCAGTGCTCATAGCCCATAGGCTCATAGTTTATACCCCATAGCCCATAGCTCATAGTTAATAGCTCATAGTTCATAGCAAACATCTCATAGTTCATAGTTGATGGCGGCGCCCCGTTTGGCTGCGGCAGCACTGGCTCTCAGTAGTGTTAAATTTGCTACAACC
>VXCM01008065.1:0-18600 GCA_014773175.1 Lucifuga dentata
CCCCCCCCACTGCTGAACCTCCCCATGTTTTACATGCAAAGCAATAGCATGAGCAGACTGTATATCAAGTTAATAACAAAATGTTGTAGGAGAAGGCAGACAGCAGGCTATTGAACAGAATGTTAAAACACATCAGCAAAGGAATTTGGGCAGTAGAGTTATGCCTTCATTAAAAATCATTTCTTAAGCCATAGTGACTACATAATGTGCAGATTCTTCTTGAAAACTAATTAGTTATATTTTATATTTTTTTTTATATAAAATAAATATATATTATGTATGTATAATATATATATATATAGATTTATAAATTAAAATGTATTATATTTTAAATATATTTTAAATCTATCTATATAAAAGCAATTTTTTTCTGTATTACATTAAAGAAACAGTAGCTAAAATATCCTGTTTTTGTGAATGTGTGTTTGCACATTAAAAAGGTAAACCCATGAATGAAAACAAGAACAAGGAAATCTGCATAAAATGTCTCCTTTAAGATTCTGTTTATGGAATCTTTACTGTCTTTAATATGACTTTTAAAAAAAACGTGAGTACTGTTTGTTGAAAATCATCAAAAACTGAAAATAAGGGGTGCTAGTAATGCCATAGGGAGAGTTATCAGGGCTTAGCTTGGAAATCAAAACCTTCATAAAAGTGATTAAGATAGGGAGAGATTCAGCCAGGGAATCTGGAGTTTACTTTTGACGTCACTGAACATCAGTATCATCATTGTAGCAAAATACAGTATCAATAAATTACCTCTTCCAGTTCAAAGTCTGTGGAGAACCTTTGGGTGACACACTGAATCACCATATCAAAATACCTGGAAATGGAGAAGGAAGGAGACGAGTTATTAGTAGGAACTTTTCACTGAGAAAAATGGCTGGCAGTCACGTAATGTGTATGCAGATAGTATTTGTTGGGCTTAAACATACAAAATCACAGGTATGGTTCTTTAATTGTTCACATATACTCTATACAATACGCCAGTTCATCAGGCTTAATACAATGTATGACACAGTACAGTGTGTAATATTCGGCAGTGATAGGTGCTCCTGTCCTTCTTTCCTGCCTTAAAATATAATTAAGTCTTCAGATATGCTTTTACACACTCAGGCAGCTGCTGTTATGATGACACAGATCCCTATAAATAACTTTTTCAACATTTATTTCTAATCCCAGTGAAGACAGATGACTATTCTTTGTCTTAATATTCTGAAAAAAGTGAAACAAACTATATTTATTTGTGAATGTTATATGAATAAAGCCAGAATTTTGGTGTAATTTTCTTTCCACAAAGGAAATGAATGATATTCTGAAAGAAATTTTAGTTCAGGATTCACACTGCCAAAACCCTGGTTGTTAAAGGACCACAACAGTGATTTTGCATGTTTAAGCCCAATAGATAGTAAACACATACATGTTACATTGTTGCCAACCATATTTTTGAAAACATAAAATTGTATTTTAGTTTTTCTGTTATTTTTCCAAATCCTCTAATCTCTCAAAATGAAATGTTCAGGTTAAACCTGCCTTAAAATTCCACCTTTAGTTCTGCCTTTTGTTTTTTTTAATCCCTGCACGTTACTTGATTTTAATATTGCATGGTGTCGCTGTGTACTCAGATGACAAACATAACAGTTATGCATACTTAAACTTTGACACAAACTCAGCTTCCTGGTAACAACATAAATGGTTCAGGCTAATAAAGGAGAGCTAATGATAAGCACTGATTAAATAAGAAGACCTTTGTACCTGAAGATTCTGTGCAGGGTTTAATAAACCACAGCTTACTGTATCTGTTGCTTTATAGCCCTGGTAGTTTATTTAAATGTTTGACTGCAGGTTACACCCTGTGTGACGAATCAGCAGAGATTAAAACGGAATGTTTCCAAGAAATAAAAATCTTCTGTTTTTTTCTCTTCCACCCTTCTTTTTCCTCTTTTTCCCACTTCTCAGATCTCTGCAAGAGTCGGTGCAACCACAAAGAAAACGCCAACAACAAACGTTTTGTCTGCCTCACTGGCAGCTCGTGGCCCTAAAGCATGTCATGAGACGGGCAGTGAACTAAGAATAATGTTAACAAGTAAATGCTGCGTTTAGGGTCAGACCAACGTATCCGGTTGTTGCATGTTGTGGGTTGAACTTTGTTTTTTTTTTTTTTNTTTTTTTTTTTTTGTTTTGTTTTTGTTTTGTTTTTTTTTAACAGCAGAGCTGGAATTACGCATGTTTATTCAAGTGCTAAGTGTAGTTTTGATGAACTGATAACTGGTAAAAACTTACTTTTAACTCAATATTTATGCATTTCTGCAGTTACAAGTACATTTGCAGATTCATTCACCATGAGATAATATCAACAAAAGAAACTTTTTTTCACATTCTGTCCTTTCTTCTGTCCTACCTTCTTTACCTATTTTTTCATGCTTTCATTTCTTTCTCTCTTCTTTTCATCTTTGCATTTGTTTTTCCATCCTTGTTTTCTTCCTTTGTTTTGTTATTACCTTCTGTCACCACCTTTTTCACTAGGGTTGCCAACATTTTGCAAAATGGGGGCTTAAAGGTACAGCATGTACAGCAATAGCATGTTTTCACTCAGTGTGCACAGCAGTGGACACAGCAATGGAGCAGGAGAATTGCAGCAATGGAGAGAAGTGGGCTGACTGTGTTTGTCTGCACATTAAAGCATCTCAAAGATTTCAAAACAGAACCCTAATGATAATACAAACATGGATATATATATTATGTGGAGACATATGATATGTCCCACTAAAGTGCAGCAAACCATAGAAATATGTTTCATTTTAGATTTAGCATCTCACAGTGACGTTAATGTTGATTAGCTTTATAATTTGGCAAAACATAATCTCTGTCTTAAACAAATACTTGTCTTTTTTTTTTTTTTTTTTTTTNTTTTTTTTTTTTTTTTTTTGTAATTTAGCATTTTTTGTAACCTGTTAAAACAATAAATTTTGCCTACTGCCAACTCAAAACCCCAAAATACAACTGTTTAGAATACTGGTTCACAAATTACAGAATGAGACTGAAGCCAGTGCAAACAAACGAGGGACTCAACAAGCTGAATGGACCTACCCTTTACTGAGGTCAGCCCAGTGCGCTCTGATAAAGTCCCAGGCCAGCGCCTGCCCTGCCACGTTCCTGGCTATGCTGCAGATGGTGGACTCAACCTGTGCCTTGTGTATCTTCTCAGGGTCTAGAGTGTACTGCAGGTATCTGCAAGATAAGGAAGGCATTTCCTTGCTTGTCAGTAAAACCTGTGCTGGGAGTTATTTATTATAGGTGTATCTGTAGTGAGAGAAGTCGTCATGTACACAATTAAAAAAATAATACTAATATCACAATATAATAAGCAGAAAAAGGCTGTGATTCAGGCTTTTTCTGTTTCTTTGCTTCAAAGCAAACTTTTATTTTTCATCTTTTCTGCTTCTGATATCTCCCACCGGTCATGATTGGGGGGAGGTATCACAAGTAAAAAAAGACAAAAGACAGTTATTAAGGACTTTTCTGTGTGTTGTGTTTTAGAATGTGTCCTGCTCTTACAACTTTTTTTCTAAGTATGCTGGAGCCATAAAGGACCATACTGGGGATCGTGCATGTTTGAGCCTAGTATATACAACCTGCATACAGTATGTATGTTCTGACGACCAATTTCCAAACTTTTAGTTTTCCTGTTTTTTTCAAATCCTCTAATCTTTCAAAATCAAATGTTCAGGCGATACACCAGCCTTAAAATTCAATGTTTCTCCTTCTAACATTATGCAATTGTAGAAGGCACAGTCATTTTAATGTCTCGGTAAATGCCATCTTCTCCTGAGATTATATTTCCTGGCAGAGACATACATTGTCTTTCGTGGAGCTTCATGTTGGATCAGTTAAATAAAGTTACTTTGACCAAAAAAAAAAAAAAAAAAAAAACCCATAAAAGACATGTTTTTTGCTGTGATGGATTGAGTGTCTCAAGCATGTTTCAAGTCTCTACAAGTTGATTTTAATAATGTACTGGACTGAACTGAAACCAGTGACAGTCTGGAAGGTAGGAAAAACAATTCTGAAATTAACTGCTAAAGTAGTGGGAAACGGTATACTGTATATTGGGCTCAAACATGCACGATCCCTGGTATAGTCCTTTATGGTCGTTGAATTATCGCTACAAGCAATGAATGGAGATAGATGGATGAATCAGAAGTCATGTCGCTTCACCTGTTGAGCAGCCAGATCTTGGTGGTGCAGGCGAGAGCAAATCGGAGGTGGTTTTTCTCTAAAACATCGCTGGTATTCTGAAACCTGTTCCAGGCAAACTCCCACTCTTTCTCCCCACCATCAGCTATAGCTTGGCAGTAGATGGTAGACCTTAGATTTGGGTGTATTCTGAGTCACACACACACACACACACACACACACACACACACACACACACACAGACACACGGTAAGGTTGCCAACACCAGATCTTTAGTATGATATTTCAGTCACCAGTTTTTCAGATGTGTTGGACTGTTGACTCATGCTGCGTTCGAGTTACCTCGGAAGTTGGATTTTTCTCTGTTGGAATTTCCAGCTTCCGACCTCAAACTCTTCCAGCCAAATGTAATAAAAAAAGCATGGCTGAACATCAATAAATACTGTAAGATCAAATAAACTTAGTAATAAATGCTAACTGAAGTAAAGTTAGACTACAGGACTGCTTGGTTGTGTTGTTTTACAATTATATTAATCACAGTGAGTATCAAACATTTGTGCAGATAAGTAATATTCTGAAATTATTTACATTTACGTATCAATGGCAAACAGTTATTATACACTATAGATAGTTAACTTGNTTCTGAAATTATTTACATTTACGTATCAATGGCAAACAGTTATTATACACTATAGATAGTTAACTTGGTGATATATTTTGACGTTTTTATTTCAATGTTATGTAAGAAAAAAATACTTTATTTGCGTGCTAGCTGATTATTTCCATTCATAAGTTCACTTCCACAGGCACTGCCATGTTGAGTAACGTCATACTCGTGAAGTCGGGGTAGATAATATTGGTCCAAGTTTCCCAGTCAGAGCTCTGACTTCAAATGCTGTTCCAACACATTTTTCCAAGTAGGAATTCGGAAAAATCAAACTTCTGAGGTAGCTTGAACGCAGCATCAGATAAAATGTACATTTCTCTGGTCTGCTTTCATGTGTTTTCTCCCTTGTCAAAGTCTCCGAACTGCTATGCCACATTTTGGACAGAGCTACTTAAGATAAACCTCTGATTATCCAAATTAAACATCTTCAGGTTTATTTTTACATTTGCAAATTTAGTCTGTTTCCTCAGGTTTCAATGCAGGCCAGGTTCAGATCAACGGAACCTGATCTGGTTAGTGACTTGAACTTGATATACATGCAAATATATTGCATTGTGTAAGTAAAGTATAAATGGAGAGGGTAGAAACAAGTGACAAAGAAAAAAATAAAGGATTGTTACAAACTATATTGTCAAATTAAATTTTTTGTATATAAGCAATGAGAATACATTTTGTACATACTTGTTTTCAGTTTCATTCTTCATCCAGGTGGCAAACATTTTTGTAGCCATAATCCTGCATTCTGGGAGCTCATTTATGCATGCCAACATTACGGCATTGATCTGGTTGCGCCTTGGGATAAATCATATTTTTATTTGTACGATAAAGAGCAGGATAAATACTAAAAATGCTAATAATGCTAATAAGAATAATAATAATAAGAATAATAATAATAATAATAATAATAAAGCCCACCAAGGTTAGGCTACATCAGATGAATATGATTATGCACACATTTAACCACAAATAATATAGCTTTGTTTAAATCAGTAAGCGTGAACTGAAATTGATTCCTGGTGGTGAATTTATTCTAACCACGAAAACAAAATTCTGCCTCAGAGATGAAGAAAGTTGAAGAGGTCTTACTGTGACGAGTGGTTAGATGGGACCGTTGAGGTGTCTGTGTAGTTCCTGTAGAAGTCGTACAGCCCTTTAACCTGCTGCCGTAGGTATGCCTAGAGGAATAAATACAGCAATAAAGCAGGTTTACTGCACACACTGGTTTATGTTGTGTGTGTATGTGTGTCTGATCACACATACCTGCATGGGTCCATACACCTCAGTGCGGTCAAACATGGAGACAAAGTAGAAGTTCAGGTTTGTGACCACTGATTCCCACGGGAGGTACTCCGTTTCATTACGAAGGAACCGCGTTGCATTTAGTGCCAATGTCACATCAACAATTTTGGCCCTGAGAAAAAAAGGTTTTGAATGTTTGAAAATGGTTTTGAAATATTGTAATGACAACTCTTTATCTACAGAAAATACTACAAAAAAAAATTAAAACCTCAAACAGCAACAAAACCGAACATCATCAGTTGAATTCATGTATGTGGTGAATGTACAGGGTTGTGTTATCATAATGAATATTTTCGTTAAACAAGCATTATGGGCAAAGTTAAAGGACCATACCGGTAATCATGAATGTTTGACCCAATATATACAATCCACATACATGTTACATAAATGACAACCATTTCCCAAAATATACTACTTTAGTGGTAAATTTTAGAATTGTTTTCCTACCTTCCACTTCCTTCCACTATGCTATTAAAATCAACTTATGAAGACTTGAAATGCATTTGAGATATGTAATCCATCACAGTGAACACAGTGTCTATTAGTTTTTTTTTGTTTTTTTTTTTACTATATTATATAACCGATCCACCATGAAGTTGCACAGAATGTACAGTATGTCTCCATCAGGGAATAAAGTCAGGAGAAAACGACTTTTACCGAGAAATTAAAATGGTCGTACCTTCTACAATCGTGCATAAGTGTTCAAATTGAAATTTAAGGTGGATGTACCTGAACATTTGATTTTGAAAGATTAGGGGATTTGAGAAAAAATAACATGAAAACTAAAGTACGGTTTTATGTTTTGGAAATTTTTTGTCACTAACATAACATATGACGTTGTATATGTTGGGCTCAAACATGCATGATCGCCAGTATGGCTCCATTAATGTAAACCGGTTAGCAGTCAAAAGGTACGGGTCTTTACCTTGCCAGGTAAAATACATCATTAATAAGCTGCCCTCTGTTGATGATTGGGATGGGCTGGAAAACACAGAAAACCAACATTTCAATTTACAAAGATGGCTACTGTGAACAAATTGTATACATATTCAAAATGTCTATGCTGGCGTTCAGCCCATCTACCAAAAGCTAAATCAATCAGCACAACAGACAAACAACAAAGTCTAGAATTTAGCTTTTTCAAGATTTCCAACCTTATATTAGACCACAATTAAAAAACAAAATATACTGTAGGTGTCTATTATGGGAAAATTATGTGTTGAATGCTTGCTTTGTAATTTAATTTGTTAGTGAGTCATATTAATGTCCCAATCTGTATCCTTTGGTCTTGTGTCCCGTCAAATCCTGCATACTATATGACAAGTTGGGAGTAAGAATTCTTTAAGCATTTGGAATACTCCCATTCATCATCTTTTGATGTTGCGTTCTTGAGCTTATGAAGGAATGAGTACCCTAATATCAACCATGTTGGGTTAGTGGAAAAGTACACTGATAGTGCTGTAATAGCATCTAGACAAACGTTCATTTTGTTGGGACCTGCAATTCTCTGGCTCATTATTTGGTTCAGCAAGACTTACACTTGCGTCATTCTCCAGCTGAGTCAGGAGGCAGTCCCAGTTCTCAGGGTTGTAGTTGACGATGTAGTATCCAGTGTTGAGGTTTGCCAGGATCCACTCTCCATCCTTAGAAAGAAATTCTTCTTTCTTTACTATTCAAAAGACAGAGAAAGGTCAACAGTAATTACTAATTCTGAATTACAAATGACTGGCACACTAAAAGCAAATATGGAGTATAAGGAAAAGGTAATTGAGGGTTTAGACTTCTGTGGGTTTAGACTTCTATTTAATCAGACTTCCAAACAGAGAACTGGCTTGTACACATCAAAAAAACAACCAGAAGTGCTCTATGTGTGTCATCAAAGCCACAGCAAATCATTTGCCTAGAATTTCCACAAAAAAAACAAACAAACAACTAAATATTGAATATTTATTGAAATTTTTCCCAGACCTCTGTAAGCTTGATGAAACAAAGATATGGAGAAGACAAAAACATGACTGATGGTTGGTAAAATAAGAAAATGGCTCTTAAATGTTCACTTTTAGGAGATAGGAGTTTTTTCACAGCATTGGTAAGACACTGGCTGCAGTCTTGGATATTCTCTTACCTGTGCTGCTTGTGTCCAACCAGACCAGAGAAGGTCCAGAATTCTGTGATTTGACTTTGACTGGGACATGCCACACAAGACTAAAGAAAAACACAGACAGAGAAAAATGTAGAACCAGCAACTGTTATAGACAGCTGCACATACGTGGTATGTGGGGGAGAGAGAGAGAGAGGTCCTGCGCAGTCTGTATCAATTCAATTTCAATTTTAATGGCTTTATTGGCATGAAAGTTTGGGGAAACAATTTTGTCAAAGCATTAATATACAATTACTTTTTCTTATCTAATAGTATCTTTCTGTCTTCATTTTTGACTCTCCTCCTCTTTGTCTCTCTCTGTTCATTTCCCCTGAGGTTTAATTGTTTTGATTACATGAAATTAATTGAATTTACCATGAAATGTAGTGAGATTTACCATGAAATGTAACGAGATCTTAACGAGTTCACCCATCATAAACACATTAACCTGAGCAGAGAGGAGAGACACCTGCTGCAGGTAGAGAACCACGTCCCACTTCCACCTCTAGCAGATACAAACAGCCTGTCCTCAATACATTTTTAGGCATCAGGAAATTGAAGTGGCACTGTGAGATTGACAGCTGTGTGTATGTGTGTGTGCGAGTGCACACATACATGCAATATGCTCTATAAAACAGGGCAGAGAAAAATGAAACAAATATATACAGTGAGCAAGAAATTTCCTTTGAAAAGTAAACATCTATATGGAGGTTTCTACCAGCCAGTCAGATTCAGCTTATCACACCTGCTGACAGGTGATCTACAGGGCATCTGCGCAGAGTGTTTTAAGTGTTTTCTTTACAAGTTGATATTGGAAGAATATCGACATGTTGTCGATAGTCAAGAAATGGTGTCAACAACACAGATCATCAGGTACTCATTTTAGTACCCAAATAAAAAAAATGGCCACTTCCTGATCATAGAGGCCTGTCTAATATTGGTGTGTAAAGGATGCTCACCATGGCTGTGTTATGGAGATTTTTTTTTTCTCTTTACATACTCAGATTCTGATGTCTGATTGAACAGGAAGTGCCTCTGATAGGCTTCTCCAGTGGTGGTGTTGATGGTGATGACAGGAAAACCACTCTGATTGGTCCACTTTTCCATTACTTTGGCAACCTGGATGTGACCGCCATCCTCATCTACTGCCTGCAAGCATGGCAAAAAAGTAAATTGACACGTTACACTGTAGATACCATGCCGTGATGAAATCTGTCCGTCAGTATGAGGCCAATTAAATCATTTACAATCCAATACATGCCATTCATATACAGGCTTTACCTTTTGCATATACTGCCAGAGGTCTTTTGGCTCAGTGTTTCCATACTCGAAAGCATGGAGGTACATCTAGAGAGAGAGAGAGAGAGAGAGAGAGAGAGAGAGAGAGAGAGAGAGAGAGAGNAGAGAGAAGAAAAAAGAGAGAATGACAGAGAGAAAGAGACAGAGAGGAAGACACAGAGTGAGAGTGAGATTAACAGGGGTAAGAGACAGAAAGTGAGAGACAGAAAAAATGAGAGACAGTAGGAGAACAACACAGAAAAGTCAGCAAGCGAGAGAGAGAGAGAGAGACAGAGAGAGAGAGAGAGAGAGAGAGAGAGAGAGAAGGGAGAGAATGAATGAGTGTGACGAGGGGGTGAGAGACAGATCAAGAGGGACAGAGACAGAGAGTGAGTGAGAGCCAGAGAAAATAAGAGCAAGCCAGAGAGAGTGAGCAAGAGGCAAACAGAGAGAAAGAGTGAGACAGAGAGAAGAGAGGAGAAAAAGTGAGAATGAGTGAGAGACGGAGAGAGGGTTAGAGAGAGTGAGAGAGAAAGAGAGAAAGAATAATGGTAAACAAGTTCATTCTGTGTCGCAACTCAGATTTTGCCTTCATAACTGATGCTGAGATCTGGAGAAAAACAAATGCAGCTGCAGGAGGCAGGTCCCTTCAGGCTCCATGGTGAAATATGACCAATAAAAAAAGGCTTTTTGGTCATTTTGTGGCTGAGGTGTTGGCACAGCGCTGGCACAACAGGGCTGCACTGCAAAAGGAACTGAAAGGAGGAAGAAATGACCACGAGCACCCATTGCTGTAAGTGGTTTCCATAAGCAGGGTGACTGGAATGTCACAGTCTTCTAAGAAAATACTATCAAAGTGCCAGTGAGATGGAGAAGATATAATTTAAATTCAAATATAAGCTGGTATTTCAGCTTATAATGGCATGGAATCTGGAATGGTCCTTTAAAGCATCGCAAAGGTTACAAAACAGACCGCCAAGTGAAAATGAGGACATGGGAATCTGTGCAATATGTCCCACTTAAACTGGAGATTCAAAGACTAGAGATGGTGTTTGCTCTGATTAACAATTAATGCTGAACTAGATAATATTTATAATAGATTGTGCTATTAAAGGACCACACCGATGAGTTTGTATGTTTAAGCCCAATACATACATCTCGATTATATGTTACATTACTAACCAACCAATTTCCAAAACATAAAACTGTATTTTAGTTTTCCTGTTATTTTTCCAAATCTTTCAAAATCNACCAATTTCCAAAACATAAAACTGTATTTTAGTTTTCCTGTTATTTTTCCAAATCTTTCAAAATCAATGTTTTGCCTTCAAACCCTCTTGCACGATTGTAGAAGGGATGGTCATTGTCATTTCTCAGTAAAAGTTCTCCTGGAACTATATTTCCTGGCGGAGACGTACATCATCTTCTGTGCAGCTCTGTGTTGGATTGGTTAAATAAAGTTACCTCAACAAAAAACTTAATAGACTTGTGTTCACTGTGATTTTATAACTTACCTAAAAAGTGTTTCAAATCTTAACAAGTTGATATTTATAGTGTTTTGGAATTAACTGAAACCAAAGCCAATCTGGATGGTAGGAAAAACAATTCTAATAATTACCGCTCCAGTGGTATATTTTGGGAAATGGTTATCAGTAACCTAACATATATGTGGGTTGCATATATGTATATATTGGACTCAATCATGCAAAATCACCAGTATGATCCTTTAAGCACAATCAAAGCTGTTTTTTTTTTTGTTTGTTTTTTTTAATTTTAATTCCTGAAATGGTCACAGTATGCTTGCAGCTGCATGTAAAATCTTAATCTGCAAAATAACTATTAACTTCAGCCATCAGATACATTTATTGGGGTAAAATTTACAGTATTTCCCTCTGATGGGTAACAAAGTCAATGAAAATACAATTAAAGCACCAGCACCACAAAATTATATGATCATGTGCTGGTGCAGTTCACCAATTATTTCATAAATCATAAGTCATATAATGAGCCACAATTGACTAAATGGCTGCTTTCACCCACAAACAACAAAACTGTGACTTCACGTGTGTTTAGTCTGTGCCAAAATTTAATTATGGCCTTTGCTCTTCACTGAGAGACAATCATACCAATAATCTTTTATCTTGTGGTGGCACTCAGGAAATTGGAGGTCACATTTAGTCTTGATTTTAGACTGAGGGGCCGAGAATATCTCATGATCTTTTTATGAACCAGGACACAATTTCAGCCCAAACACAAAAATCCTTCTTACTTTGATCCCAGTTTGGAAAACCCTGTCAGTCACCAGGTCTGCCAGCATCATCAGCACAGCTGCCCCCTACAGAGCCAAAAAGAGACCCGTGTGTTAATATTCAGAATATATGAGACATCATCTGTCTTTAATGCTGCTGCTATTGTCTTGCTGCTGATATGTGAACTACTTATAATTTGTTTTTTAGTTTTGTTTTTTGGTCAGTGTTGTTATTGTAATTATTCAATCTTTAATATTATTATTGCTACCCANACCCCCCATTTTCTCTCCATTTTATTATATTATTTATTTCCCTTATTGATTGTGCGATCACATCTTAATATCATCCTTACTGGGTTTTTTTTCACATTTGTTGGTTCTACTTCCTAAAAATGTTCTTCTAAATGTCTTTTATTCTTCTCTTAAGTACAAACTGGATAAATGTGATCTACAACTTAATGAAAGTATAATGGAAACGAATGACAACAAATGAAGAGTGGATCACAAACTCTGAAATAAGAAGACCCTGTATGACTGTGTTTTTGGAGTGTTAAGGATGATGAAGACTAAATCTGCCTCTGCCTCTCTTTCTCTTTTTTCCCTCTCTCTACCTTAGAGTAGGTGATGACATCAAACATTTCCAAGATCTGATGTGGCATCTGGACATCTTTCGCTGGAGCGGTGAGAGGACGCGACACGGCCAGAGCGTCCACCTCAAACGACGAGTGGAGGTCTTCTGCTACATAGACATCTCTCTGAGGAAAAACAAACAGAAACAAAACCATAGGATGACTGTTAACCTTTGTGGAAGCAGGACTCAGGTTTCTTGAAGATCTGGTGCTGAAAGAACTCACCAAATATTCTTATTAATATTGATAAATGTGTTGTACCTTAATGTATCTTGGAGAAAATATGATTAATGTACAGTAGTGAATCCAGATTTTACTATCACTGTTTTTAAAATCAGATGTGGAAAAAGATTTATCATGCAAATTCATTGTTCAGCAGTATTGTGGACATTACCTTCTTCTGTGTCTATATCCATTACTGTTGAAAATGTGTAAAAAACCCTTTCATACAGCTGAATCTGCATCATCTCAGTTAAACATCGGTGGCAGTTGCATGTTTCGAGCATTATTTTGTATTTTAATGTAATAAATAATACATATCAATCCTGTTAGAACATCCATTTAATCCGCCAGATTAATAATAATTAATATTAAGTGATTAATATCTGGATCTAGATTAAAGATTGCACATGTTTAAATTTGATCTTACTATATTAAACTCAGGCGCAATATGATCCAATGCCAAGTAAGACAGGTACACAGCGAAGCCCTCTTTCAGCCAAGCTGCGTTCCACCATTTCATCGTCACCAGATTTCCAAACCACTGTTGGCAAAAAAGAGAAGATATCAAGAACATATGACTTTTCATTTTTGAAAATATTCCACATGTACTATTAACAAAAAGTAATGTAACAGAAACATAACAGATCTGCATTCCTCTTTACACCATTCACAGATAGTTCAATTTTATAATTTTACTGTCTTTTCTGCACTTTGCAGTGTTTGTGCTTGTTGACTATACAAAAAGAAAGGTTGATGTTGATGATGAAGATGATGATGATGATAATGAATATTTTAAAAATTCATGATAATTGATACCAAGTTTCAATATCATCACTGCCAAAACTGAGATGATTAAATATCTCATCATATTTTTCCATCATTTTTTTTTAAGTCTAAGAAGAATATTTGTGTGACCTTTTCAAAAAAGTATTGAAAAAGTTGATACTCAAAATTTTGGTATCTTATTAAAGATTTATATTAAAAGTGTTGAAAATTTGAAACAATATACATCCCTACTCATGCATTGTTAAAATACTGCAGTATTAAACACTCTAGAGCATATCAGAGCGTTGATTTGATGCCGGCTTTTCCCCTTAATTCAGAGTTGAGGCAGTCATGCGGGTCAGAACTCTCATTCCTTAAAGCCTCATGAGTGCAGACATGGAGAGTTTTTTTTTTGTTTTGTTTTGTTTTTTTCACTGAAATCCACAGTCGACATCACTCTAACTGGAGAGACATAATAAAGTGGAAAAGGCACATGGGTTCCTTACATGAGGAAATGGTTTTACTATTTATTTGTTGTGTATAAATACTGTTGGTGAGTGTTGACGAACCTGGCTGGTACCAGAACAGCAGTACCTGGTAAGTTTAATACTTTGCTTGGTTGTTATTGATTTTTATTGTGCACAAAGGTGAAATCTATGATAAAATGTAATGTCTAAAAGGAGTAATAAAGCCTCATATGATGGTAGAAACCCTATTTGGCACTTTGGTACCAAGGCTCCGTCTTGCCCTTTCCTCACCATAACCTTCGGAAAATTGATTTGTTTTGTTGTATTTTGATTTAATACAGCTAATGTCAGAGAAATGGAGAACAGATTTTTCATATTCTTCTTGGAGATCGTTGTTACAATGGTAATATTCACTTTGGACTTGGAAAAAATATATATTTTTCTCTCTGTTCCAGCTCAATTTACTCTGACGTGGTAAAAGTTATGAGGTTAATTACACTTGATACTCACATTTATTGGCTATTCATGAGGTCAACACCTTCCATATGGGCCTGATGGCATGGAGTTACTTTGATTTATTTTGGATATTCATTTTTAGGCAACAACTGAGCTCCCATCATTTTTGGTTTAGCATACAAGAGAAGGTTTTTTTTTTTTTTTTCTCCAACCTGGTGTGCCAGCTCATGTGCAATGATGACGCCGATCCCTTCTTTGTCCAACATAGAGGACACACCTTCTTCAAAGAGCAGGGATGCTTCCTGGTACACGACCAGCCCCCAGTTTTCCATGGCTGCTGGACCAAAATCTGGCACTGCTATTTGATCTGGCAAACCAAATCATATGCAATAAACTGGCAGATTGCAAAATGCAAATATTCTTTAGATGTCATATATCTCATTTTGATTTTTGAGAATTTATAGGCATAGTGAAGTAAAATTATAAAGAAAAAAACAACAAAATCAAACAAACATTTAAAATGTGAAAAATCATATAATCAGTCAGTTGAGGTTGTGTTGTTTAAAAGTAAAACAGACAAGATGCTTAACTTTTACTATCCATACCCACTTATCTATAATAAAATAAATGAAGCTCCATGTTTCATCTTTTTTAGAAAGAGCAATGAAACAATCCCTGTATGTAACACAGAATCTAATGGAAGAGAGGATAGTTTAAAAAAAAGGAGTGAGATTTAAGTAATCTGCTTTTAAATATTGTTTTTCCTTCATCCATCCATCTTTCAATCCATCCAACAGAGACGTACCTAATTTTTTCTGAGGGAAATTGATCCCCAAATAATTCTCGTAGAACTGGAGAATTTTACCGGTGATGCTGGCGGCGTAATCAGCCTGTCCAGCTTTAATGGCTTCAGGACGAGCGTACGTCTGTATGGACAAAAAAGCAGAAATCAGAAGATCATAACTGTCCATGTATTCCTGACTTTTCTTGCTAATATTTTCTTAAAGGACTGTGACGGTGGTTTTGCATGTTTGAGCCTAAATACCCACATACACGTTGTCATGGGGTACCCCATGGCCTCCACGTATACAGAAACACAGACACACTCACACACACAATCCAGCTAATTTAACTTACATATTTAAAATAATCAGAAATAATGACACTGATGATGTATTTATTTAAATGCATTTTTGCTAATTTGTTATTGCTCCTCTCTAGTATAACTGGCCATCTGCTCTGATTAGACCCAGGAATGACCACACACACACACTCAGTCTGCATTTCTTAAATCAAGGTGCTCCTGGGTATGTGTGTGTGTGTGTNTGGTGGTAATGTGTTTTGGTTACAATAGGTATTTTAAGGGCATTTCAAATGAGTTGAGAACAAATCTAATGTCGTTTAGAAATTCACAGTGGTCTAAATGGTCCGTGTGTGTGTGCTTTTTAATCAGAAATGTTTTTAATGTTTTCACTTACCATTGAATTTTTATCTTTGATTCTTAAGTTATTGTTTCGTATTTTAACAAGAGAGAGAGAGAGAGGGCCTGAAAAGGACGGCTGTCTTAAGCTGTCCGTACGAGAACCAAGCATTGATTCATTCATTCATTCCTGGTTCACTTTTGACCTGCTAGCAGGGACACAGGACAGGTTGCTGCAGAGAGTCCTAGCTTAAAGGGTCATAGCCTGAGTGCAGGAAAATGTATTTGGTACTTTGTAGTTTTCTTTTCTTTAAACCAGTTCTTGATTTAGATATTTGTTTTTCTTTTTAAATATAATTTTTGGCCAAGATTGTCTTCTGCACTGTAAATAATCTACACTACAAATAATCTAAACAGTGTTAGGCAGGCGAAATTTTTAATTTGAAGGTGGGTGTATCGCCTGAACATTCAATTATGAAAGATAAGGGGATCTGGCAAAATAGCAGGAGAACTAATACATAATTTTATATTTTGCAAAATAGTTAGCAGTAATGTAATGTATATGCAGGTCATATTTATCGGGCCCAAACAGGCAAAAACCACCGGTATGGTCCTTTAGAACATCATGTTCATCAGAGAACAGTTCCCTATATCAATGCCAGGAAATCTGACAGGAATTTAGTGCTTGGAAATGTGATTTGATTTATTGTGCTGATTGATATTTGGGTATTCTGGTTGAAACTTTAGCTGGGTGACTTTGTTTGAAAAAAAAAAACCCCAAAAACCTTTAAATATTTAAATTCCTGGGAAAGAAAAACCTCATGTGGTCATTGTTTTTCATTGACTAAGGCAAAAAAAAAAAAAAAAAAAAAAAAAAAAAACTAAACCATTTCATCTGGACATACTTGGATGGTCACACGCTCATGTGCAGAGGGAACAGATATGAATTCCGAAACCGAAAAGGCAAGCAAGTATGTCGACATCTCCCTTGTTGTGTGAAAATGGGTGAATTTCCACTCATCGTCTATAATCGTGGACTCTAAAAGGTGGAGAGAGGGCATAAGGAAGCATATCTTTTATTCCTTACTGCCGTATGACCAGCAAACATGATCATCTCACAGCTCTTTTTTTTTTTTTTTTTTTTNTTTTTTTTTTTTTTTTTTACCTGCCTCTTCCCAGTTTCCCAGCGCTGTTGTCTCTCGCCTGTGGATGATTGTTACATCAAACTTGGCCTTCATTGCCGGTTCATCAAAACAAGGAAAAACTCTCCTGGCTTCTGTTGACTCCATCTGGGTGATGGCAAGAAATCTACAAATAAAAATAAAGAAACTCAATGACAGATAGCAAAGATAACACAATATGAAGAACGTGAATTGCGTAAAGAGGATGCAAACTTGGTTTTTCGTTGGTGGAGTTAGCAAATAATTATTTTTAATTTTGTGATCATTTCATCATTTAAACTATAATTAACAGACCAGCTTCAGGTAGCAGACTTTACATGGGTTGCCAAATCTGCAGGTATCATGCATAATTGGTATGTCTGAGCATTTCCGCAGGAAAACAGTGGTGCTGCCTCAAAACAACTGAAATATGAAATATCACCTTGGGAAGCAAAAGAGGGGGAAATGTAAGTGGGTCTTGTATGCCCACTCCCATAACACCCATAGGAGCCCTCCCTGGGTTTGCCTGCCACGTCTCTGGGAATCCGGCCTGCCACTCCTCAACTCCTTGCCACAGTTATTACCTTTATTACTTCACCCTTTGTTTTTCTCTTCTCCTGTCATTTTCTCTTTTCATATTTTTCCTTTTTTTTGTCTCAGTTACCACAGTACACACCATAACGAGTTTACTTATTTGCTCTTTTCTTCTCTTCCTTCTTTTTTTAAATTTTATTTTCTTCTGTTTTCCTCTTTTTCTATATTAACCAAACATACAAATGCAATTCAAACATATCTTTTTTTTTTTTTTTTTTTTNTTTTTTTTTTTTTTTTTTTGGATCACTCATTTTTTGCATTGTTTTTTTTTTCACACAGGCACAGATAAAATGCATTCTAAACCATCGTGGTTACGACTCCAGCAAAACTTTGTTTTAGTACTATTCTTTTAATTACAAAAGCCATTCTCCCTGGAAAACCAGAATACTTTTTTAGAAATCATTAATCACAAACACATTCGACCCCCTCCTGATTTTTTTTTTCTTTTTGTGTGTATCTCACACTAAACTTTTTTTCAGATCTTCAACCAAACTGTAACATAAAACAAAGGCAACCTGAGTAAATATGAAATACAGTTTTTAAATGATAATTTTACTTATTGAAACAAAAAAGTTATGTAATACCAAGTGGCACTGTGTGAAAAAGTATTTTAACCCCTCATTACCAAATCCTCTAATCTACCAAAATTCATTGATAATTGGGTTCAGTTAGACTCGATACATTCAGGCTTGATTCCTGCAGCATGTTAATCTAAACATCACTTAAATAGAAGTTTTTCAGCAATGTGAAGTACTAAAAGGTCTCAGCCAGCAGCAACGATGCCTCCATCAAAGAAACTTCCAGAAGACATGGGGAAGAAGGTGATTAAATATATCAGTTTGGGAAGGTTACAAAGCTGGTAATAAGGCTTGAGGACACCAAATGAATGAATGAATCAATCAATCAATCAATCAATCAATCAGTCAATCAATCTGTTTGAGAGCTGTTAGCTTCAAATGGAGAGAACTTGGCTCAGTGGTGAACCTTCCCAAGAGAGACTGACTTTCAAAATTCCTCCAAGAGCAGCAACGACTCATCCAGGAAGTCACAAAAGAGAC
>VXCM01008066.1:0-18561 GCA_014773175.1 Lucifuga dentata
TATTTCATCCCAGATAAACATAATCATATATTTATCAAACTGCAGTTGTTCCAGTAATGCTACACACCTTTTCTCCAAACCCAGAAGCTTAGTATTTTGTGGACTTACAACTGTCAGATCTTAAAAAAATGTGTCATCCAAGGTCATAAGTTCAGCCCTGTAGTCCACAAAATGGGATTTAGTTCTGGTTTGAGTGACTCATTGCTTTACATTATGCAGTCAACTGGCTGCGGCTCATCCTTATACTGTGGGCTTGGAGCCATTTGCTACAGCAGCTGCAGAGAATTGCAGCTGAGGGAGCTTGATTAGTAACAGCAGGTGATAAGAATTGAAAGTGAATTTTTTTTTAATAAATAATATTCAAAAAGATATTACTACTACTACTATTACTACTAAAATAGCAATAATAACACCATAGACTAAAAAGTAATCTAGGTATATTATCTACACAAGGAGGATGTGACGTTTTTTCTGCTATAAGACAATACTCAAAGTGTAATGCTGTAATTCAGAAATGAACATTATATGCAGGTCTACTTCTTGAGCTGAGACACTATTTATGCCTCAGTTTTAGCCAGTATAGAGCCATACAACATCAATGCAAGTACACACACACACACACACACATACATGCACACGATCAAAAATCAAGTGTGTTGTCTACTTATACTACTCAATGCAATACACTAGACTCATTACTAATTTATGCTAATGTATTCACGTAAACAGCATTACATAAATAGGATAATTCATCTTTGTATTTTATAAGAAGCAGCGTTACATTATACTGACTACATAACAACCAAACACCTGCTGGTAAGATAGATGCTTTGTATTTTAAGGCATATCTTGGAGTTTTCACATGTGAAAAGCTGTGATTCCTGTTATTAAGTTTCAACAGTTCAGTGTGCAGTTTGAGCTCTGTGTGAAAAAATAAAGGTGTCTGCTATGGATGCAAACTTGTTAACACCAATACATGTATATTGTAGAGTACAAGGTGCAGCTGTAATGTCAGTCAAAAAACTTCTAAACCCTTCAGAATTAGCTGGATTTTTACAAGAGCTACTTATAAAATGAGCTCTGTTCTTTATCCAAGTCATAATAACTGACAAGCAATCTGCTTCAACTAATGACAGAAACAATTGTAGTTGTTCATGTCAAAACTGAAAACACCATTTACCACAGTCAAGGTGTTTCTTTTTTTTTTTTTTTTTTTTNTTTTTTTTTTTTTTTTTTTAGAAGTAAGTGAACCTCTGGGCTAATGATTTCTCCAAAAGCTAATTG
Organism: Lucifuga dentata; assembly: GCA_014773175.1. Lineage (NCBI taxonomy): Eukaryota > Metazoa > Chordata > Actinopteri > Ophidiiformes > Bythitidae > Lucifuga > Lucifuga dentata. The sequence continues at coordinate 1,285 of VXCM01008066.1, forward strand.
GAGTCAGCTGAGATTGAAATTGGAGGTGTGTGTTGCCATGGCCTTTAAAAAGAACAGTCTGCTGACAGTCTGCTCTTCTGAAGAAAGATTTGATCAGCTTAACCATTGACTGATCACAATGAATTTCAGAGAAGCAACTGTGGTGATGCATGTTTGGAAAAGGCTCCAAAAGCATTTCTAAAAACCAGAAAAATAATCAGTTCACCATAAAACAAATTGTCTGCAAATGGAGGGAATTCAGTACAGTTGCTCTATTTAGGAATATGTCTTGTGCACAAATCACATTAAGCATGCAAGATGCAATGCTAATAGACATATAACAAAGGGAAAAGACCCTGCAGAAATCTCTAGAACTTACTAAAGTCAAGCATCCACTATAACAAAAGCAATAATAATGAAAAAAAAAATCATGGGCATCAATGCTCTAAAAAAACATAGGTCAAAAAAAGACAACATGGATGCTCCACATGGCCTCTGGGACAAGACTTCTGCATCTGACACATGAAACAAAAGTTGAACGTTTTGGCAGAAATGCACAGTGTGATGTTTGGAAGAAAAATGGCATTGCACACCAATACTGAAACCCCATAACCCTCCGTCAAGCATGGTGGAGGGAGGATTATAGTTTGGAGCTGCTTTGCTGCCTCAGGGATTGGAAAACTTGCAATCAATGAGAGAACAATGAATTTAAAATTGTATCTAGAAATTTTAGAGAAGAATGGTCAGGGTAGCAGTCCATCACATTAATATTCTTAGAATAATGCAATAAGACAGTGAGCCAAAACAGTCAAGGAAATCAACAACAGAATGTTAAAAATAAAGGGGAAAAAACCCCCAAAAACATTTGTATTGGAGTGGCCAATCAGAGTCCAGACCTTAACCCAACGGAGTTGCTGTGGCATGAACAGAAAATAGATGTTCAAGCAAAATTAATACAGGAGATACTTAAAGGGTACTTTGCATATTGCATAATTAGTTTAAGCACCTCCTAGTTTCATTTTCCTTATGTGCCTGCCCATAAGGATAATGATGATGTTTTGGGCATAAATGAGTGCTTCAGATCCAAAGTAGTAGTTGTGGTATTTATAGTAAGACTACACTGACCGATTAATATATTTTTAAAATTAAGCATTCAGTCAGCGTTAGTTGCTTGTATCACATAAATCGACAAAAGCAACTGAAACCTTGCAAATTTTAATGCTGAGGAACTGCATTGGTAATTACACAACTTGTATCACCTGCAATGCCTCAAATGACAGAAAGAACAGAGAAGGGCACACTGGCATCGACTTTTAACTGTGGTGCATTACCAATAAAAGCCTCTGGAATTTTAATTTTGAAAGCCGTCTGAAGCTATTATTTTCATTGTCAACAAAATCCCATTGAAGCAATAGAGATCCTGTTTGACACCTCTTAAATATACTCCAGAGGCAGAGCAGTCATTTTGCTGACAAGTGCAATCACTGCATTTCAACTGAGATTGCAATTACTGCAACATTTAACCTCAATGCGGCCATTTACCAGAATCAGAGTCACTCTGATCGCCATGTACATGAACTGCCTTTGTGATGATGATGATGATGACGACATTGATAACCAACAGGATACATAGCTGTATAGTGGGTTAAACAGTAAAGATAGTAAGAGTGGCAATTGGACTGGGGTGCAATGTGTCTGGGGCCTCTAAAAGTCTGAATCATCAATATATGCACTTGAAATTGTGTCATAGAGCATATTTGATGCATATTTGGGACTAAGGCGCTTTTGAAGTTAAAATTCTTGGTTATGTAATGGAAGTATTCATTGTTGTAAGCTCAATAAAAAAAAGTTTTAAAAAGTACAGATAGTACAAACTAAATATTGCATATGGTCTGAGTGCAAGGGTAACATGACCCCATATATAGTACAAAGGGACTACAGATAAAATACTAAAAAAATTGATACGTCATGCAAATATTCACAAGACAAATTGAAAGCATAATTTTAAGCATTTCAGGTTACACCTTTATGTTCTTTTTTCAGCAGTACTGTATATATATAATGCATACAGCTGTCATTCCACTAGTGAAAAACACACAAGCAATGGACTCTAGATGTCCAATTCACTTTGAACTTTAAGCAACACACTGGTGGTGTCCTACATGGACTCCAGCACCACCTGTGAATATAAACTAGGTTAGAGAATGTTCTTGTTACAGCATGTCTTACGGCTAAAACAGTGTAAACATAGTTGCCTACAATCCCTGGTGGACGCAGCTCAGCAGGTTGCAGTATGATGACTCTCTTCTCTTCAGGTAGTGCAGGTTTGGCGTCGGACGTGTGTGAGTGCCTGAGCTATGTTTGAACAAGGTTGTGCAGTCCAAATGTTTCTATAGGGATAGAAATGTTTGTAAAGGATTTGCATAGAAAATGGAAAATATTTTCCATATTTATTTATTATATCTTTAAGGTTAAAGTTTAGTTTCAGTATTATCTGAAGAGACTAAAATGCTGAAAATAAGTTTGGCGGTGGACTATAAGTAATCCTTAAAATACAGATTGAAACTAGTAGATTATATCTAATCCTAAAAATACTCGCAGGTTAGTTATGCATTATAAACCACAGTGCCAGAATAGTTATGATTTTTTTTTTTTTTTTTTTTTAAATGAATCTCACCCAATGCCTATTCTGTGTAAGGATACTGAATGTCCCTGACCATAAAACAGAAACAAACTGGCTTTTAGCTGTCATGTCATTCAGCACGGCCTCAACCTCTATGAAGTAACCATGATCTAAACAGAGAGGGACCCTTCAGGACTGGAGAGAGGTGAATCAGGTGAATGTTGTTCATATTAACATGTTACAATTAAGTTGACAAAAACTAACTCTGGGATTGCAGTGTAGAATGTTTTAGAGGAAAAATATTAAATTTATTGGGGTACATTGGTCTCAAGTTTGTATATGCTCAGTAAGAATTTAAGTAGAATAAATGCCAGACACACAGTATGTTTATTTGCACACTATACTCAGATTTTTGTTTGTACAGTGATTAAAGTAAACATGTGGAGTAAGCGGTATAACAATGTAGAAAGAGAATACACCAATGTGGAGTTATGCCGATTTCAATCTGATTATGGTGTTTACATGGCGTTGGGGAAAAAAATAAAATAAAATTGTTGGGGTAGAATCGAATATGTTCCTTGATTGAATATTGGCTATAAACATGATGATTTGTCCTTTCTGATCATGTTATTCATAAATTCCATATTCCCACTTATTCTGCATTAATTAACACATAGCACAAACACATCATAAAACCATAAATTAATCATGATCTGTAAGAACATTTTGTATTTTTTTTTTTCTTGGCACCACACAGCCAACTAGTCTACACTCCAATTTCAACATGGCTTTCATAATACCCAGATGTAAGCACTCAGTCATCCTTCATTATCGCTTTGGATCATAACAACACTCAATTAACAGAGGAGACTTTATTTTAGAACAATTCAGGGGGGTCTTTACAAGGGTTCCTTTGAGTTTACCAACCTCACACATTCTGCCATTCTGTTAGAGGCAGCATTCTATCTGACAAAAACATGGCATACTCTGCTGTGCTCTTCAGTATATGATGATTTTTCAAAAATATATATCACCAGTTTCAGAGCTTCATAAACAGATGTAGATGTACATCAATACCACAGCATTTAAACCGCTAAGAGCCTCTCAGTATGTATGATTAGTTTTTGTACCAGAAATTGGCTTCCAGTTTGGCACCATAACAAACTGATTAAATACGTTTACTTGCATATACACAGTAGCTTCTTAGAGCGGCAATACACGATAATTTGACCCCACGGCAAAGAAAAATCTTCACAATAAAATTTTGAAGGTTTTATGGTTAAAATATTAGAAAACTATTGCCTACTTACACATCCAGAAGAGTCACTGCAATATTATCAGTCTACTGGAGTCCTCTTTCTGTCCGTTTGATGAATCTATGTCCATATGTATGTATTTACTGTCCATTTATCTCTGTTTGTTTTATTATTTATTGATTATTCTTATCAGACCCCCCCCCCCANCCCCCCCCCCCATTAGCCTCTGCAAATGCGGTTGCTACTGTTCCTACACAGAATCATTTTTATACATGTTAATTTATAAAACATCTGTTTCCATCCATTCATCCATCCATTTTCTAAACCCATTTGTCCTGTTGACGGTCACGGGGGGGCTGGAGCCTATCCCAGCGGTCATAGGGCGAGAGGCAGGGTATACCCTGGACAGATTGCCAGTCTATCGCAAGGTCGACACAGAGACAAACACATTCACATTCCCAATTAGAGTTCCCAAATCACCTGCATGTCTTTGGAGGTGGGAGGAAGCCGAAGCACCCGGAGGGAACCCACGTGGACACCATGCAAACTCCACACAGAAAGGCCCTGCCCCGGCCGGGAATCGAACGCAGGACCTTCTTGCTGTGAGGCAACAGCGCTAACCACTGCGCCACCTTAACACCGTAACTGTGCCCATAACATCTGTTTCTGCAGGTTTAAATTTGAGTCTTTATTTGGTATGACTAGTATGCTTCCCATCCAAAAAAAAAACAAAACAACAAAACAAAAAAAACTCCATTTCAGTTGAGCAATTTACTTTATTTGTTATTCTCTGAAGTAGATTTTTACATAGAGATCCACAGAGATTTTTGTGCATGTTACTGTACTTTAACTTGGGTTTTCCCTTTATGATCCTGATTGAGGCCAGGCTAAGTGGGTGTGTAGAGGTGTCTACTGCTAGTTGGACTAATTAAACTCCACAAGCATGAACTACTAGCAAAACTAGCATGAACAGGGTGGCATTTAGAATGGGTGATTGTTTTTGTGCTATTTAAGTTTTTAAGCTTTTTGTCTTATGGTCTCCCTGCTCATTAGCAGCTATACATGAAAGTGTTGAAGATTTATTTTGACCCAAAGAAGTCATTAACAGGAGTAATGATGTTCTGCTCAACATGATATTTCTTTTGCGTATTGTTGAGCACATTTTCCCTGCTGATGATAATTTCAACCAGAATAAATGTTCAGTTTTTTGGCACTAGCACTGTGGTCTGGGGGAGATCTAAGAAGTCTAGGAGATCACGGCTCTTCCCCCAAAACTTCCACAATAGCAACAGCCATCACTTATACTAATTTTATATATCTTAATCCTGTGCCATTTGTACTACTCCATCATCATCTAGTATGTCTGGCCCATGACCCATGTAACTGGCAGTTAAACATGCAATTCTGAAGTAATATCATCTGTTGTTATAGTGTGTTGAAATGTGCTTGCCTGAGTTTGTACCATTTAATGGGGCATTTATTCTGCACTAGATTGCATATAAGCTCTCAGTATTTTCCCAAGTACTATTTCTGTGCCATTGAGGTGTGGTTTTGTACTCAGACATCACCTAAAAGTGTTGTGCTTGATAGAAAACAGGTGATTTTATGCCTGATTTTGCCATGTATAAAAAGCACAAACACACTTTTCTTTGCAGAAAGCTGGGCATCCCGGGGGGGGGGGGNGGGGGGGGGGGAGATTACTGTTTAGAGAGGTTGGCAGGTTTGTGACTTGTTGACTGAGAAAGGTATTCCTCTGAGGGCTGAGACCGGAGAAAACACTTAGCTGCCAATCCCTGATGCCAGCCAATAATTTCATTACCAAGATATCTTGCTGAAAATCAATCGCAACAAAAATCCGTGGCACCCTTTTTAGGGGAAAAGTCACATTCACAACATCAACAACAGCATTTAGTTTTACCCATTTCCCCCAGGAGGTGAAAACACAGAGGATATTGTTTGAAACTGGAAACACAATGAAAAGCCAGGCAGAGATTCATTTATTTCTAAATCTAAATATAAACTGAGGGATGAGACATTCTTGGAATTTATTTAATAAGGAATAAATCATTATTCAGCCTGCTATTTCGATTCTGGAGATAAGTGCCCTTGAGAGAGAGAGAGAGAGAGAGACATAGCAATTATGTTTAGGTTGAGACACTGGTCACTCCACAGGTGTTTCATGCCTTACTGTGGATAATGCGGCGCAATATTATCTGAAACCAACTGATTTTCTCTGGGAGACTGGGTATCCCTCATTCAGGCAATGATTGGATTTGTGACATGCTCTCCACTTAGGTAAAAGGAGTGTAATTATGGGCTTGACCTTTAGGGGCATTTTCTGCATTGAATCCTCTTACAGCATTCAAAAGTGAGGATAAAGCTGTGGTTGGTTGAGTTTTGTGCATTTCAGGGGCTTCACTTCCATTCCATGGGGTTAACTCATCTTGGGCTTATGTAGACATGCACATTAAAAAGGTTGAGGGTTTTTTAGAGGATGAGGGAATGGAGATGGGGATACCCTGAGATGGTGGGATTTTAATCTCTCAAAACAATCACTGCACTGATTGCACTGATTTTGAGTGTATATAACAGATCATCACAGGAATGAAATTCATTAATTAGAGAAGCATGCAAATCTAAACTGTATATCTATATAGACAATCTATATTGTCTGCACTACCATTAGATTGTAAATATTGGTATACAGCATATCTACCACAACAGATACAGTATATATATCTGACTTTGAATACATCAAATGCAGATATCACAAATAAAGGAAAATCAATGTACTCAGGATAGATTTTGCTCCCACCATAGTGCACAAAGGGTCACTGACAGGTTTCATGAGTATGAAAATGATATAAATCATATGCTATGGCCATCACAGGCTTTAGATTCAGCCCAACTGAACACATATGGGAGATTTTAGAAATACACATTATACAACACTCTAACAGCAAATCAGGGATTATCTTTTATGGTGTTCCATCCCTCCAGTAGAGTTTCAGAGCCTTCTACATTCTATGCCAAGGGACACTGAAACTGTTCTGGTCTATTAAATGTTCATGAGACAGTATGTTGATTTTTTTCTTTAATTTGTCAGCAATCTGTATGTATTTTTGGGTCATTCCAAGGATAGTCAAACCCCTAACCTTGGCAGTCCCTGAAAAAAAAAAAAATCCAATAGCACAGAAAAGCAGGCTGAAATGACAAACTGCTTGATAAACCAGAATCTGCCAATCATCGTGAAATGGGAATGTGGGATTTTATGTGGATTATAAAGGTCATTGTTTCTGTAAAATGCTGTAGCGACTCTCTGTCTTCTGAAAACAAACAATTCCCCACGGGAATCAGATATCACGGTTCCCAGGATTGCAGTTATCCAATTTCAGAAAATTGGTAAATGTAATCAGTAATCACTCACTGTAATCTGTTAAGGAAAAGATACATAGATGGAGTAATCATGTTACTAACAGCAAAAAGCTCATTGTTCGATAACACAACAGCAAGTGTATTTACAAGGAAAATGGAGACGCAAACCCAATTTTATACATCTGTAAGTGATGGATAATTGTAGCTGCAGATGATACCACTTCATATTAGAGGCTGTAAATTGGAGAAAATTGTCATCTTGATGACATGCTTTACAAATTGTAGAGATGTGTGGGTACAATGCATTGCCTCCAATACCACACAATATCAGTGCTACAAAACTGGTGTACTGCTCATTACTTTAATGGAGAGAATTTATGTAGAGGCAAAGTCACAGTAAAGACACGGAAGATGCTCAAATGTGTGTGGGCTTGTTTTACACAAGATGGTTCTGGAATATTTTTGTAGCACTGCACCATGTATTTATTGATAAATTAGGTGAACATAACTTATGCCCAAAAGGGTGAAGCCTAGAGCCGCTGCGAACCTGCACGCCGCCATCTTGAATCATGTGTGTCCGGACTTTGCACTTTAAGGCAAAGCTCTAATCTCGTTGTACTAGTACAATGACAATAAAGTCTGATTCTGATTNTTTAAGGCAAAGCTCTAATCTCGTTGTACTAGTACAATGACAATAAAGTCTGATTCTGATTCTGATAACTTATGTTGTATTTTCACTGCATTCGGTGGCACTAACTGGATAATATGCAATGCCACGGGGTTATTAATGCATGAACACATTTTCAGATAATAGACAAATGATGAAAATGTATGCTTATAGAGAACACTTGTCCCTCAGAAGCAGACAGACATCACTTACAGTATGAAGTGTCTTTCTTTGACAGTTTTTATTTCTAGGGGCCATATTGGAAGGGGGTTGCTATCCTCCTAGTTCCCCACACTCCCTGCTCCCATGACAGATTTAGATCTGCACGGAAAGCTGTTTGGATAACTGTCAGCTCTCCCTCTTCTCATACCTGTCAAAGATGAAGGGTCATTTTTCTCCATTTCACCATGCCTCCCCTCAACACTTCCTCCTTGAAAATGTAGAGGGACAGCAGTCTCTCACACTCCCTTCCCTTCCACTAGTTGGTAATAGATGGCTTTTGAGGAAGTCAATACAGGGATGTTTAACCCTCAATATGAAATATTAAGCCAGAATATGTAATTTTTTTTATATGTTAAGGCAAAATAGAACCCTCTGATCTTAACTACATCTGTTCAGATATTGACCATTTCCTAGCTGTGCCTGCTGGTTTGTGAACACACTGAAACTTGCCTCCCAAGTAAGAGCACCTCAGAGATTGCCAAATATTATACCAGCTTCCTCTCCTCCAGTGGCTGCCATTCATTATCCTCTGCCAGAGGACTCCTAAGCATCTCTCCTTTTGGGTGAGAGATTGATGGTGACCTCATCTCAGTTTATCGAACGTCCACTGATTCCTCTTGCCTACTGAGCAGAAACCACACAGGCTGTCTCCTCTCTAGTCCACCTCCTCCCTCGAGCTGAAGCGGACAGATTTCTGCTGCTTCGACAGGTAGCCTGGGCCACGATGATATGAAGAGGTGTCACCTCCTTCTATTTCCCAGGATGCATTGTGTGTCCATTAGCCCCTGACAGAAGAGGTGATATGACACTGTCTGATATTCTCTGGTGCCCTGTTTGTTTCATTTTAAATCCTCAGTGAACAAAATATAACACACATGATCCCAGTTCTTCTGTCAAGACTGCATGTGTCATAGGATGAGAAAATGTTCAACATAATGTTCAGTTTGGGAGTTTTTTTGTTTGTTTGTTTGTCCTTGTAATGGTTAAAAAGCATGTGGTGTATTCTGCCAATGCTTTTCTTCCAAATTGTAAATTTGTAACACTAATTTACCAACAATTTACCAAAAAAAAACCAAAAAAAAACCAAAAAAAAAATGGAAACATTTACTCAGTGAGGCTTCAATTGACATACACCTCATTTCTTCTATCACTTGGAAACACTCAATTGTAACACATCTCAAACAATCACACAGCTCTGCCATGCTGTCAAGGAATGATTGATTTCTAAATAGAGATGTTATTGATCCTTATCCAGGATGTAAATGAAAGCCTCCTCAACATCGCTCTTGATAGCCTGCACCACTTCTATTAGGGAGATGAGAGAGAACGTGCGGGAAAATGAAGGCCATCTGTCTTGATGGTACCATGTCCCCTGTCTGCTGTGTGTGATGTAAACAACTCCATTTGTCAAGATATGACGAACCTTGGACTGTCATAACACACAGCGTACCCAGTGAGCCCCCCTCGCTGCCTCCTCAAAGCAAAACTCAGCAACCTTTGACTGGTTTGTGTTCAGTCATGTCATTTTGAAGATGGGACAGTATATATCATTTATGGAGTGATCACTGTCAGATAATATGGGATTCAATGGTCAGTCTAATCTGACTTTATAAATTGTAAAGGCAGAAGGATACACTTGACTCACGGCGTGTTCAATTAATAATATTTTGTGTTATAGAATAGCAAGAATAAGAACATGCCCTTATTATTCCACTTGGGGTACCAGGGCAACGCCCCCCCTATTCACACACACACACATCCAAAAATGATTGCCTGCATTCACCATTCAACATTATCGGCTGTATTAAGTTCCCACTCACTCATTCAAGTGTTCATCAAATGCTGTAGCTTAGAAAAAAATGTTAGCAAAATAGGAAGAAAAAGAGATTGTAATGCAGTGGCATAAGAAGTAGAGTCACAACAACATGCAAAGTACGTAAGTAAAGTTTATTTGTGTAGCACCTTTCAAGAGAAATGTCACAAAGTGCTTCACAATAGAAAACATTAAAATGGAACTATAAAATATATACAAATAAAAACAGCTACCTAAGAAAGATATAAATAAATAAAATATGCAACAGGAACATGCTACCCAAAAGCAATTTTAAAAAGATGAGTCTTAACGTGCTTTTTTAAAAGAATCCACTGACTCCACAGACCTCAAGCTTGGTGGAAGAGAGTTCCACAGTGGAGGAGCTGTGACCTCAAATGCTCTGTCATCTTTAGTTTTGAGCCTTGAATGAGGAATGACCAGCAGACCCTGGTCAGACGATCTGAAACATGGATACAATGCACGATTGTATATAACTACTGCTTCTTTAACGGACAATTAGCTCCTTAAGTGGAACTCTCAGACTTGGTGACTTAAGTCAGCCACTTAGTCAAAAGACTAAGTGGCCGCTAAGTCAAAAGATACACAGGTTATTTGCATTATGAGTCGCACTGTTCAGGTGCTGAAGTCAGTTTCTGGGTGACACATTCAGATTCCTGAAATGAGCTTTCTGGTAATGACAACAGGCTCACAAATATATTGAACACTAAACATACGTTGCTCAGGACTTGTGCATGACATTTTGCAAGTCCTTAAAGAATACAGTAACATGCAATACCTACAAAAATCATGGAGGCAGTAATGTAAACGTTTGTCAAGTGACGTCAGGAGAAGTGACAACCAGAAAAATGGCTGAAAATTTAGAGGAAAAGCTGATCAAGCACATTGTTTAATGGTCAAATGGAGGTCGTATCGTGCCATTTCTTTAAAGGTGTCCTGGTGCAGCGCAGGGGTCTTTTATTATATGTTTCAGTCTCATGTCTCAGTTCATGGCTTGCACAGCAATTGTGTACACAAACATATGCACAATTAAAATCAAGTATAATCCTGGCCTAAATCCTCAACTGAGAATTTAGGCCAGTCTAAGTCAGTCTACTGAAGTCTAAGTATACAATATGCTTTAAAGATCATATTTGAAATAAAATTAATCAAACCATCAGGAATTTCTGCAATAACTGAGAAGAATTCAAAGTCTCTTCAAGCACTTTTGAATGATGAAACTAATCAGTCAATGGACAGATTTCATGTTGTGTTTAAGGCACTAATGCTGACTTGAATGTTAAATATTCTGGAATCCAAACAAAGATTTTTTCCTTTCTTGTATCCTCAAGCTGGTATTTTCTGCATTAAAATAAATAAAAACTGGCTCTGAAATGTTTCTTGCAGGTTCTATAAAAACAAGCTGTTCCTTGAGTTTTTAATTGTTTCCACAGTTTCTTTATATTCCGATCAATCACTTGCAATACAAATCTAAACATCTCCTTAATTCTCCTTTCCATGTCACAAAGTTACATTGTTGACTTTTACTGTCTTTTCCTGAAACAATCCACTGCCTTCCTCTTGCTCACAGTCGAACAGACAGGCTGCTGTCTGCATACAGATGGTGTGTGTATTAACTATCTGCCAACAGATTTGAAAGGAACAGGACATCTACAGCAACTGGACCCTTTCCATTACAGCTGAGACGTTCCTTCAGAAACAACAGCGAGTTTGTAGAAGTCTCTAGTCTGGAAAGTGTACTAGATCTCATTTTCAAAACAAACTCTTACATCCAGCCATGCATTCACTGTTTATCTCTCACTATATTAAAAAAAAAATAGCAGGACATCTTATTATTGAGTAGCAATGTTTTGCACAAAATCCATGTTCTGACGGGTTTGCAGCTGAATCTGCCCCCCCGTAACTTTGCTGAGGTAAATAATTAAAATCAATAAAGGATAATGGCTTTTACCTTTACCTCGTCAGTGTTCTTAATGAAAAAGAATGTCTATAAAGTTTTCTGTACGTGTGTACATTAAACCTGAAAAAGTGAATACTGTACCTCTGACTAGCCTCTATATTGTTACAAATCCCTCCAGCAATACATAACTCATCTTCTTACAAATAGCAGCACTGTGGTTTTGCCGCATGAGCTGAGGTTGGCTCTGCTTTGATAAGGCAGTAACTGTAAAATTACAGGCACTAAGCGAGTATCAGATGAACAGTTTCCATCTTAACTGTGAAAATGAAACTTTTTCTTCTCATAGCAGCAGGAGAAGTATTTGTATTTTACAAGTCATAATCTGATTAAATAACTTCTCTCAGTAATTTCCAAGTAGGTTTGGATGGCCTATTTTTATGCACACAACCCTCCTCACAAAAACGTGATAGAATCACATAGCCTCAAGCGTGTTTTAATGAACAACTGAATAAAAATAACTTTTTGCTCTCCATAGTGTGCATAAATTTATAAGAGAAAAATAAATTGTCTTAACTCTTTTTGCTCTGTGTCACAAATATTTCTCACAGCAGGCCTAAACTATCAAGTATCAACTATCAATCCTTCATGGATGTGGCTAAAATAAGGAGAAAATCACCTTGTTTGCTATTCAACCTGAAGCAAAAAAAAAAAAAAAAAAAAAGAGAGAGCGCTGTTTTCACCACACGGGATCTCTGTTGCTTTTGATCAGGTTCACAATCACATCTATGTCTGATCTGCTCACACTCTGTCCCTTTGACACTCACCCCCTTTCACTTGGCAATTTAAACCTCCTGACAGGTAAACGGACTGAATCTGTAGTATCCAACTGGTTTCTGCCAGACAGACACCCATCCCTCAGTAAGAAGATCTAGATGTGCATTAGACCAAAGCGCTCCATTACATTTCAGGGTTTAATCCCATTTGCATTATTTTTGTGCCTTTTTTCAAATAATTATTAAATTGAACTGTCTTTGTTGTGATGCAGACCTCTAGGTTTCTCTTGAGAACCCAGATGTTCCCCAGATGTCAGTTTGGTATAAATATACAGTATGCACATTACAAATATCATACATCAGACTCCAGGTTACGGATATGTGCACGAGCAGTTGGAATTTCCTAGGTGTTCACATTTGTGAAGCCTTCTTAAGTCTGACTTTAAAGAGCTACATCAACAAACTGATTAGTGCGACCACAGCCAACAGTACCAAGTGAAATGAAATGGCTTAATGTGGAAATGAAATAGCTTAATAGAGAAAACAACAAAATAATTAACCAAGTGCTACGTCACACTGTTACAGTTGAACTCACCCAAAGATATTAAAAGAACTACCATAATTATAACCCCTATTGATCTATTCAGCATAATGTTTTTGCCTTTCTCTCTCAGATTGAAAAATGACAGATCACTCTGCGTTCAGCAAAATCAATATAGTAATGCATAAGCATGGAGAGTTTCTAACCTTATTACAATCAATATTCATTACAATATGTTCTCATTTTTGAAAGTACAGATGTAATGAAAGCTGCAGAAGTTTCTCAAAACTAAAACTGGCCATTTGTTATTCTGATATTTCCTGATTAATTAGAAATGTGGCAGTGCCAGCTTGTAGCTGTTGGTTACTGGTTCAAATCCCCCATCCTCCAAAAAGTATAAATCCCATCTCATCTATTTAGTGCCAGGTGATCCTTATATAGAATAAAAAGTTACAAGGGCAAATTATACAAAAACCATATTAAATAATACATCAGAAGTGAGCCAAGTATTTCAGTTTCTTCAAGATATGCACTTCCAATAGTGGACCGATAAGCAGAAATTCCTAAACTCCTCAATTGTCCAAAACACCTGAAGCAATGGCTGCAGCGCTTAAAATGATGTGTTCTCTATAGTCAGAGCAAACTTTTGGTTCCTTCAAATTTCATTTAGACCACATGAAAAGAATTAAGACTGATTTGAGATGTATTCCTGAAAGAGACATGATTTGTTAGATGGTAAACCATTCAGAATCATTTGCATCTACTTGGGAATATGAAAGAGTTAGACTCATATAAATCTTTTTTATTAAGTCTGCCAAAGAGGTTACTCTATCACTGTCATTTGTCTGTTTATTTTGTTTGACAGCAGGATATCTCAAAGATTATGGATGGATTTGGATGAAAATTGGGGACAACAGGTACAGTAGATAATGTCAAGAGGAAGAAGTGATTAAATTTTGGAAGTGATCTGAATCATATTCTGGATCCAGGATCTACAAAAACTTTTAGCCTGTAAAAGGCTGCTCATAAGTGGTACACATGTGCCCTTAAAGCCCTCAAAGGGAAAATGCACAAGTCTGATCTCTGTGAAAATTCATTTGCATACCCAGCAAGAAACAGACACACACAGAGAGAGGGCGAGAGAGGCAGAAAGAGAGAGAGAGCACTTGTGCACTCTGTCTTTCTCTTGCTTCCACTCTATCTCTGTCTATCTCTTCCTGATTCGACAATTGAATTTGCAGTACTTGAACGTGTTCACCCAATGAAAGGAGAGATACCTGCTGCAGGTAAAGAACCAGGTTTTACCACTTTTACCTACAGCAGCGCAAAAACAGCCCATTCTCACTTTTATGCTGTGAGTTTGGGAGCCTTTACTCACAGACAAGCCTGTTTGTATGTGTGTGTGTGTGTGTGTGCGCATGCATGCACACAGTCTTGCTCTCCATAAACGGGGCAGCAAAAAATGAAACAAACAGATATTTGCAGTGATCAAAGAATTTCCTTTGTCACAGCTGATGACAGTGATTTACAGCGCATCTTCACAATATGTTTTCATACTTTGCTTTTCTTTCTAATACATTTTGGAAATGGCATTCTTCTTTCTGGCCAGTGCCAAGATTGGACTGGACATCTCCACTTATCTCAATCGTTACACAATCATTCATGTATTGCATCCCCTGCTTAATGAGATGTTGTTAAAGTCTTATAAATGTACAGATGCTTGATCAGGTCCAGAAAGATTAGAAAATGTCTCCTGTGGCACATTATACAACTGATAACACATGGTAAACACTGCTAATATGTTCGCCAGTGTGACCACATGCCATTACCATAAAAATACAAATATTCCACATACTATCCTCTCACATCCATTTGCAGCTCTGACCATCCAATTCTCTCAAATGACTTGAGGGTAAATGAGTTTCTAATTTATAGTGACCAGCAAAGAGTGCAGAAAAGCTGATTTGACAATAATCAGATAATTAGCATACAACACTAACTATACCGTACCACTTAAAGTGAGTTATTCAAAATGTCCAAACTGCCTCCTGCCAGCAATGTGTCACCTACTGCTGCAGCAATTACACCCAACATACCGGCAAACTACCATTTTCCAGCTAGAAAGCAGTCATTATCTTCCTTATGCATAGAGGCTACTTAGTGAGCTCAGGCTGGAAATCCAACAAAACAGGAACAAGAGGAAGGGGAAATATTATAGAAGTCTTGCTTGCGTTGATTCTCCAAATGGACATTATCGTTCCATTGTTGATAGAGCATCTGACAGACAGAAAATAAATATATCTTTAGTGATATTTTGAACAAGGAATAGTGTTATGGCTTTCAAAGAGGATTGCGGTTACTAGGCAACAAGCAGCAGAACCAATTGAGGACTAAAGTGAAGTAAAGTTTTTCTCTCTCATATAGTCCTTCTCCTTTACACGTGTAACGCAACGCTTTTCCTCGGACCAAAATCCCCTCTGAATGGCATTTGACCAAAGATAGGTGGACTAAACCCATTTCTTATGTTCACATGTAGGATTTGTGTCCAAATAAAATTGAATAGCAAAGTTTGGAAAGCAGAGAGGGTACACAAGTGTTGCTGGAAATCCATGTCGGCATGCTTCTGATAATACCTTAGTTCTCTTTCTCCATTCTGTTTTAGAAGGCAAAAAAGCAAATGTGACATAGAGGCTACTTTGCAGTCATAAAATAAAACTACCAAGCTGAGCAACAACATTAAAACAAGACAAATGAGACACACATCTACCTCATTTAAATAAAAAATCAGTGGGTTTTCATGAGTTTGTAGCATCATTTGAAGGATGTCTTTTTTCTCTCTTAGCTCCTGATGAAACACTTTTATTTTTTTGCCTTTGTCTGCACGTACTGTAGTCAATTAGCCACACAATACGGGCACAGTAATTGAACACAGTGCTGTGATGACATACTGTAGTCTCCAGTCAGTTGAATCTGGACATTGTTTTTCTGTTGTCTCACCTGTCACGGGATGATACGTACAAATTAAAATTTAGTGATGATCATCTTGAACAAAAGTGCTTACATCAGAGTTACTGGCTCTATTAAGGAAGAGGTAAAAAAAACTCATTTGGTGCACAAGTTGGGAGAGAAAGAGTTGGTCGAATCTGAGCATTCATTGAGCCTCAAGATACAACTGATGCAACAGCGTGGTGTTGTGTTTCTTCTATAGGTTAGAGAAAAGTCTTGCTTGGTTTTCAGTTATTTCCTGCATTGCTTTTGTTTGCTCATCCTCTTTGAGACTCAGGTGGGGTGCAATGACAGCGACAAGTATCGACTGGTGGAAAAATAAGCACTGACTGACTGCTGGGAATGGATAATAACTCCTGGAGTTTCCTGTAAGCATTTTCCTCACTAGCTGCAGATGGTACAGCTGCCACAAATGCCTTTGTATTAACAGCAAAAACCGGCATTCACAGTTCTTCTCCTAAGAGGTAGAGACCCAAGCCCTCAACCATCTATATTCATTCATTTTTTTTCTCCATTTGATTTTTTGACATAATTTTTTGCAATCTCCTCTAAAATGTTTTGATGGAGGTCTCATTTAAGGCTTTCAGACACTCAGAGGAAGATATGGAAATGTAATTTTGTCAAAGGATAGACCTTTCTGTTTAAATTCCTATCAAAGCTAAGGGTCTTTGCAAAAAAGGGAAGAAAATAACTGTAGAGCACACATTACAGAATAAATGATTAAAACATGACTTACACCAACAAAGAAAACCCTCTGAATTGCAGGGATCAGACAGCACAGGAGAGAAATATCTGGTTTAAGAAGAGATACGTGCAGATTGGGCATTTATGATCCAGGATTCATTGGCTGTTGGAAAGCCAAAGCCTTACAAAAACACACAATTACATAAAACATGTTCCCCCCCAAAAAGCATTAAACAGTGGTTATATATTTTACTTAAATTATATATTGTTCTAATTAACATCTTTAGTGGTATTACTTTACAAATCAAGGAATCTGGAAGGAATATCTATCTATCTATCTATCTATCTATATACACACACGATCATTATAAGATCAGGACTACCAGGTTAAGTGAAATCACACCAGGGAGTGGGGGGGGG
>VXCM01008066.1:18601-38265 GCA_014773175.1 Lucifuga dentata
GGGGGGGGGGATGAAAAGTGAGTCACAGGTTCAGAATCATCATCTTGAAAAATCAGTAAATTGAGTCTTGTCTTGCATAACTATATTCTTTATTTTAAAAGAGAGAGAGAGAGAGAGAGAGAGAGAGAGAGAGAGAGAGAGAGAGGCTAAAGAATTAATCTTAGCATATGTTTATTCCTTTCTGATTTGGAGTACATTAGAGGAGACGACAATGTCAGCACCACAGTGGTCCCTAGGAAACTGTTGCATCACATTACAGAGCATCACAAGTACAGTTAAAGGCATCAAGCTAATGTTAGCAAATGATTTATTACCTGCTTTCAGATGGTATAAGTTAAAAAGGCAAGAAGAAAATAAACTGAATACTGTATGTGTTCAGTGATGATAAACAGAGCATTTTTGTGTTTATCTGTAAGAAAGAGGGGTTTGAAGGCCTAAAGCTGTTCTATGTCAAAAAGAATCCCTACCACAGAATACAGACATCTCCTGTTTTTTCAGTGTTTATTCATCCAGAGCAGGTTGCACATTTTCTGCACTACCTGCTTCCCCAGGGAACAAACAGATTTTACTCCTGGCAAACCTACAGCAACATTTGGGAATTCCCTTGCTCAAGGGCACCTCAGTGATTATTTGGGAAGGGACTTCTGTTAATTATGAAATGGCTACAAACAAGTCTATCAATTTTGCCTTTTCACTTGCCAGTAGATCAATACCATCCTTTCTTTTCAACTGACCCATATCTCTGGGAAAAACACAGACAGAAGATAGACATACTCTGCACATACCAAAGGTTCTAAATGGTTCTCATGACTATGGTTGTCAATAAAAGAATATTCATATTCTTAAAGAAATACATAGAGATTTGTAATCTTTCTTCCTCGATAAAATCTAAATTTTTCAAACCACAAATACATTCATGTACAGATATTCATTAACATATACCCTTTGATGGAGGAACAAACTGCCAAGCGCAGCTTTGTGCTGACAAAGTCAAAGTTACAATAAGAAATTTTTTGGCTACTAGGGTGCAGGACAACTCCAAAATAAAATGACAGACACAAAACCCTAATTTACTGTTAGCTTATCAATTTGTTGTTAAATGTGTTAAGTTGCAGTTGCAAGCAAACTGGGATATACATGCATGCAAATATCAATTCTGGGTAATACTGCAAAATTTATATTGTATATTGTGTTGTGCCTGTGATGGTAGTTGGCCTTTAGGTGGTGCTAAACTAATATGATACATTTTAATGACCGTAGCTCAGCATTTGTGTTCGAAGTGCTAAAAACAGGTTTTAGGGTGCCATTTGCCAAACACCGTAAACATCAATTACTATGATTTTTTTTTTTTTTTTTTNTTTTTTTTTTTTTTTTTTAATGTAGATCTCAATCCACGTCAGAAATTTAAAATTTCAATACATTGTAATTACTGAAAGTAACAAATTTAGATGATTGTGTATTCTTGGGATGTATATGCTCTTTGTATATCTATTACTTGTAAGTGAAAATAGATGTCAAACTGAATTCTAGTCTGAATTACAGACTGTAATAATGGTGTTTGCATGACTCCAGTGGTGAATTTAGCTCATTGGAATTCCTTTGGGCTCTTTTTTGCAGCATTACCTCAAACACAAGTTACTGACAGAAAACTGTCTTGTTTGTCAGAGAAAGTTCCTTAATTTATGTTTCCTTAATT
Source organism: Lucifuga dentata (assembly GCA_014773175.1). Classification (NCBI taxonomy): domain Eukaryota; kingdom Metazoa; phylum Chordata; class Actinopteri; order Ophidiiformes; family Bythitidae; genus Lucifuga; species Lucifuga dentata. Next base: position 20,298 of record VXCM01008066.1, read on the forward strand.
AATTTCCTTAATTTAAGTTTACCCAGTGTTCTATTGTGGACTAATGGGTTAGTATCAAATTGAACAATTCTCTAATGGCTTTTTCAAGCTGACTGCAAGTTGAGGTGGTTGGTCAATATTGGCTCGTTGAAATAACAATATAATAGAGTCTAATTCTCCTGTAATTTGAATCCTTTAATAATCAAGGCTAGGGAATGATTTTGGGAAATCCGTATAAGTTTCCAGTGCTCAGTAGAGTTGAGCCAGGATATCAACACTTCAGACTGCAGATTGCATGTGAATCTGTTGAGATTTCAAAAACTGTTTTGCATTCTGCTGCGCTTGAAAGTTGTGCAGTATTTTGTCACTGTGCAGATCTAAGCCAGGCCTCGCTCTAATGAAGACAATTTGGCTTAACACCCAAGAAACAAACTATTAACTTCTCATCATGTGAGAGAAAATGTGCACAGTGACTAAGCAGCAATTTCATAATAAAGAAACTAATTGCTGTTCATGTAGCTGTGATTAAGATACAATTACTTCCAGATGGATGGAAAAAATGTTATTTTAAAAGGATTGTTAAATTAAAAAAAAAAAAAATAGGGCTGTTAATTTTAGTCTGACATGATGTCGTAGGGAACCTACAAGGAGACAGTGAAGGACGCTATAAATGAAGACTGTCAACAACAAAATTGCATTGTTAATTTTATTATTTGACTGTGAAATGTTATGGCCGTCCTCAGTTGAAATCAGAATTGCTGCTTAATAGGACAGGACTGCTATGCTGTGATGGGTCTCCTTGGTCATGTTGTGTATGATATACATTTGTAAAACATAAACGAATTTCATGTTATGGTGGCACTTAATGCAAACCAAAAATGGACGCATAATCTACATATAGATAGCATATGCACAACATACATACATACGCATATGGAATAAATCCCAGAAAATAAATTCCCAGTCAAAATATCCGCAAAGAAATGAAATAGAAGTGTAGGATTTTTCATTTGAAATGAAAATCCTTCATCAGAAGGTGACACATTTGGTGAATTAGGTGTGATTGAAGGGTCGGTATGGGCTGTTGCTTGCAGCATTAGCTGCTTCTGGCTACAGCCAACATGAGTTAGATTTCCTCATCAATGATTTCATAGCAGAGAGGAAACTGGGGCAGAGACAAGACTGTTTTCCATACTGGCAAGGCTCCTGAATTAGATTTCGTGGGCATCTGCTCACTGGGATGGCTCAATATGTCTCCAAACTGGGGCACAATGAGTGGACAGCTACACTCGAGCTGACCACAGCAGCCTGTGCATGTTTTTATAAGGCACTGATGGTCAATACATCATCAAAATCAAACAGCTCAATAAAAGAAGAATGCTCAGCAGAGGAGAGGTGACAAAAGAGCAGGTTCTGATGATGAATCAGTGAAAGCATGTGGTAGGCACACCTGCTGCAGTGCTCTTTGATGAATATGCGGCTGTCACTGCAGCAGCCCCACAGGAAAACATAATTACATCTCTTTAATTTCCTCCATCTTGAGAGTACCAGTGTGTCCCAGGAAAGCCCAGCGTCGGTCTGGATTCATCACATGCTTATTAACACAGGTCATAGCTCTTGTTCAAACTGCTCTGTCCTCATCCAGCCCTTCCTCCTTCTCTTACTTATTACAAAAACAAGGGCAATGACTGCTGAATTCCAATGGTCATTTACTGGCAGCTTTTTCTTTAAAATATAACAGCGATTGGAGTACTCTAACTGTGGCATTAAAGGTTTGTTTTGAATATCTTGTTTTTGAATGAAACATCTAGTTCTTTCATAGCAAGTCAAATCAAGAAGAACAGCTACCTGGGATAAGGCAAGGCTCAGGAGGTAATTACACTTGATTGATAATTACTGAGTCTAGCATAGAAACATCAAACTCAGACGTGTTGCAGTTTTTAAATTATTTTTCAACATAATCTTCTTCCAACTTGGAACACTTCTTCCAGCAATGCTGGAGGGATTTAAAGGACTTACTGTCATAGAAGTCCTTTTCTTTTCTATCCAAAAAAATAACAATAAAAATCCTCTACATCTGATGAGATGTCATCATCTGAGACAAACAGGTTCTAGCTATGTGTGAATTGTCATGTAGTTTTATCTTAAGTTTGCTCAAAAGTGCAGTAAATTATGCTCTGGTCATCACCTGATTGGGCACTTTGGCTTTCTTTGGTAGTGGAGATGCCATAAACTCCCACTGTTTGGTTTTGACTCAGATTGTAAGGGATGTGTCCAGGTCTCATGTGGTCAAAAAGCACTAGATCGGCTTCAGTATCAGGATTTTTGAGGGACGTGGCATGTACACATCTGATCAACAATGAAACTCTCTTTATTGCCAAATCATATGTTATAATGGTATAAACTGCCTCTTGGGAGATGCCTCCCATCAGTAACGTGCGATGAAATCTTTGCCTGGGTAGGCAGTGATCTATCAATGTGGCATCTGACTACATTCAATTAACAAAGCAGCCAAAGTTCATATTCATGGATAAGTTAATGGATAATAAACAATAAACACCTTTGTGTGGGAACAGTGGGAGGGTGAGAGAGAGAGAAATAAATATTGGTGCCGGTGCGCCAATAAATATAAAACAGCTTTTTCACTGCTAGAAAATATGCGCAAAAACACACTGACAGCCACACACAATCAGAAACNAACAGCTTTTTCACTGCTAGAAAATATGCGCAAAAACACACTGACAGCCACACACAATCAGAAACTACTGACGCTGCACCATGGATACAGAGAAAAAAGAGAAAGAGAGCTTTCTGTTTCTTTTATCAGTGCCAGCACGCTGAATCGCCGATAAGTAGAAAACAGCTTATCCACTCCTACAAAATGACAAAAGCCACACGCACGGTGCACCAGTAGCCTAACATCAGACAACATACACAAATCCAATAAAATTGTTTTTAAAAGTGATACATATTTTTTTTTAAAGGGATAACTTACTTTATTTGTAGATGAAGTCCATGTGCCTATCCCTCAGGACAAAGATGTCAAAGACTGTTGTAAAAGTCCTCCTTGTTAGGTCCATTCCTCAGTTTCAAGTGTCTCCTTTTCAATGGAAATACCATTGAGCCAAAGACGAAAGTCTGTTTTGTTCCATTCTGTTATGGCTGTATGTCTTTATGCGCTTTAGCGCTGAAAAGGTCCTTTTGAAAACAGTAGGCATGGAAAACAAAAAAGCTTGCCAGTTAAGTTGCAGCCACATAGCTAGTCCTTCTTCTGGTACCACTCTGTTTGAAAAGTTCTAGTAATCTTTTGTCCCTTCCGCGGTAAGATCCTGCAGGTCGGGTGTTGGTTTCCCATTAGCGACCACAGCTCTTTTTTCTTCATAAGACAATGTTGAAAATCTTTTTAAGTAAGAAATATCCATGTTGAACAGCCGCCGTTGGGCTATCAGCGCTACTAGCGCGACGCTAGCAGGTGCTACTGGAAGCCGGCGCGTAGCGTGAGGGAGTGTATGTCACGTGACATGAGGCAAGGTCCGTATCTGCCTCATAGTTGATCATTCAACACAGTGTGAGAACCGATTACGCATGCGCAAATCTACGTAAACGTTGGCCTTTGGCTAAGCCCGCAGACACAGGCACAGACAGCCTCTGCCTCAGCACCCATGGCGTTGACTGTGGTGCATTCAGGGCCGGCAGTTTTTCGGAGCTAGCAGTTGCAAAAGAAGCATATACTTTCAAAACAACTATTCTGACTCATTTTATTGTATGTATAAGGCTGAGACAAATTATGAATAATGAAATTTTAAAATAAAATTAATAAAATTATGAATATGAAAAAATTATCAATAAATACAACTATCATGCAATCTCAACATTTCTTTTTATTTTTGGCGAGTGAGGCACTGCCTACCCTGCTTACCCTGGCTGCACGTCACTGCCTCCCAAACTACACCTATACCACTCATGTAATTGGTGGTCAGCCATAGCCTTCTCATGGATCTTCTGAAACACTTCCGGTGTTGCTGCAATAACAGAGCTTCCAAGGATCTTATATAACTCTCAAACAACTGGATTCCTCTGGAATATTGAGCCAACTGGATTCCTCTGGAATTAACTGGATTCCTCTGGAATCCAATTGTTGAGTTGAAGGTTATAATCTTTTCGCTCACATGCAGTTGTCTATTTAAAAAAATCCACACCCAGCCCCAACTAAATTCTTTGTGTTCAGAACTTATCAATCAACCCTCATAAACAAATACGATGAGAAGCATTACTGTATATTAATACAAATCTTATTGCTTACTAAAAGCTTTAGTTTATGCTAAACTTTTAAGATTCACATAAACATTTAAGAGATAAACATTTAAGAGTTGGTCTCTATATAGCCCAAGGGGCTGCTGGGAAGCTAAACTATAAATTTCAAATGTATCTGAAAGAACATTATATTCATTATATTCTTGTTTTATGAATTGTTAGAAGGGGAAAAAAAGCTCAGTTTTCCTCATCTTGGGGTTGGTACAGTTGACCCTGATAATAAATACAGAAAGTCTGGCAAATTTTGGGAAACTTTTTCAAAATGAATGTTCTGTGTGGCTGACTCCTGAATGGATCCTCTGGATGATGTAAACCACAACCAACTGGGACTTGCACATGCACATTAAAGTATGCTAGAAATTATATGACAGTACATATACACATGCAAATACCCTTGTTAAAGATTGATTCAGCTTTTAACACCTTCACCTCACTAGCGTTCATATGTCATTGATTGAAAAGCCACACACAAGCACTGCCAAACATATTGGTGTAATCGATGCTGCGAATCCTTGGGGTGTCAGAAACTTGTAACCAAGACTCAGACCATCTGCTCCTTCAACAGTAAATGTCAAATGCACAAATAAATATGCTAAATGGCTTCTGAACACTGTTTGTCAACATGACAACACCCACACAACCACTGCAGGAATTATTAACCGATGTCCCGCTGTGACTCTTGAAGAATTATGCTCTGTTGACCTGAGATCATTATTCCTGCTGCTTGTTAGTGCTCTACTTTAATGAGTAGAAAGTGTTATTTGGGTAAAAAAATATGACAAACTGAATCTTAGCAAAAAGTTATTTAACTGTAGCAGTAACTAGAAATAATACTCAATGAAAACATACTGCAGTTATACCACTATAGCTATAGAGAACATAAATACATCCCATATAATAAGGATGGGAAAATAAAATCACAGGAACAAATTACTACAATCACCCTGCAACCTTTGTGAGGCATATTGCTCAATTTATGATGAAACTGTCATGTTTTTAAACTCTCATATGACTAAAAGAGTCACCTGACCAAGATGTGAACAACTCACTGAGGATAAATGTCAGTTTAACGCCCACCACTGACTCAGAACTGAAGAAGATACTTGATAGAATTAGTGAAATGTCTTCAAGGCTAAATAGCAACTCCAAGTGCCTTGAACAACTACTGATATAGAGATCCAATGAGTTAGATAACTGACAACCTTCATAGATGTTTTGAAACTGTAATTATCTCTGCCACGAAGGTTATGTTTTCACCTGCATTTGTCTGTCTGTCAGCAGAATATCTCAAAAAGTAGCTGAATTTGATGAAATTTTGCAGATAGGTGGATCTTTGGAAGAAAGAGTTAATTAGATCTTGAGACAGACTCAGGTTAGAATCAGGATGCAATTTGTTTTTCAGAAGAAGACGGTGTGCGCTGTACCGCTGTACAAAGAATTGCATGATAAAGTGTACACATCTGACATAAAGGTAATGGCAGTAAAAGTTCTTATATTGGAAAAAAAAAAAAAAAAANAAAAAAAAAAAAAAAAAGTGAAATGAGAGGACTGTTGGACCTTGGCTGACATATGCACTCTCTGAATGCTCTCTAGTTTGCAGTGTTCTTGTATTGATTGCATCATATTGTGAGGTCTTCCTGTTGTCCACCCCCTGCAGCTCATGAAAAATAAGGCTTTATACTGATGTTTATCAGTGACGGTATTTCAATAAATTGGCCTCTCATTCCTTCTCCAGACCTGTATGGACAGAACATGTAACCATTACAGCCTCCCACCTCTGTGTTTGACTCCTTATTGCTTCTTTAGCAACTGGCTGTGCGGTTCATCTAAGCATACTGAAGGTTGTCAGCTGGCCCTCATTTAAAATCATCTGGCAATTTTCCTGAAGCATGGAAGATGAGTGTATCAGGGAGTAGAGATCAGTGCCGTTGTTCGATGAAAGGAGCATTTCCTATCAAACGCTGTCTGAAATTACTGCTGCTGACACATCAGTAGGGTCAATAGGGGAAAAGTGTCCTCGCCAGGCCAATTGACTCATTAATCAATCAATCATTAATCATCAATCATTAATCAAGATGCTGTGCCGGAACACCACACTACACATTGTAGACTGATGATGTGAGGACATTCACCTTGGATTTTGCCTTTTTTGACGTAACCTAATTTGATTGTCTCAGAGGAGCAGTTGTGATTGGATTTTTATCAGTTGTATGTGGAAAGATCAGATTATCATATATACTCGTCAGTGTTCACATAAACATGTGTGACAGTCTGTGGGGCACCTTCTGATAAAAATCTGACTAGACATAATACATTGCTTTAAATCAAAATCTTAATCTTAACAGTTTATAATGAAATTAAGCAACACAATCACACAATATAGCTGCCTCAACATACAAAAGAACTTCTTTAACTCATAGTAGATGTCAGATGTTGTCATGGTGTGAAAGAAGGGAAAATTAAATTCCAGGACATTTCTCTTTATTTAGGCAGACATAAGAAGGTCAAAACTGCGTGCCACAAAGAACAGGATTCTGTCACCAAATGCAGCCAAAATGGGGACATGACTAACAGCTTGGATGAAGTTAGGTGTGGGCCAGGATGCAGAAGTGATGAGTCACCCAAAGGTCACTGAAATCAAGGATGTTCAAAATTAAGCAGAAATAAAAAATTTAAAAAAAAAAACCTCTGAGGAAATTAAAGCAAAATTATGACCTGTCTAACATCCTTTAAAAGTACAAAGTCATCTTTCAGAAACTGATTATAAATAAGGTTTGTTTTTAAAATGAAATGTTTATTAAGGAAATAACTCTACACTTAGAAATAATTAATAGCACAAAGTAAGGTTTTATAATCACTGAATGGTAGCAGTTTATTCATATCCTTGATTTGGCAAAATAACACCTTTTGCAGACTTGTCCGTGTATTGGTGGCACTAAATGAATAAATGATGAATGTAACATAATTACATATTTTCTAAAATAAACACATTTCAGTTTGAAGAAAATTACTCTTGAAATTCATTTCTAATTTATATTTTATTGACACAGTGTGTAAACTGCAAATCAACAGGTTGCCCTCCAAAATGGGCCTTTTATGGAGCTTATTGTCGACATGTGGCAGTAGGCTCACGTATTAACAAATGAAATTATAAAGTTAGTGAATTAACTTTGGTTAAATTCTATGTTTTCAGATCCATGAATGTGGCTAACTACATCACAGTGGATCACCATGGTAACCTGCACTGTGTTAACCTCTTCATAACAGATTAAGTGCATGCTGCCTGATTTAAAAAGAAAATCCCACTTCCTCACTAATCATCTCTGTGAAAAATGGTGCGATTATCCCTTCATGTTGCTGATGTGGATAAAAACACTGCGGTCTGCAGCCAAATGTCTGACCAGTGAAAACAGAATACCTGCTTGTTCTGTCTGCTTCTGAATTTAAGGACAAAACACAGTGACACCTTTAAAGGGGGCCAGATAGAACCAGTGAAATCCATTGTGTTCCACATATGCAGCAGGACAAGTCCAAAATAAGAAAGTTATTAAAAGGTAAAGACACTATATTATAGAGTATACTGTTTAATTCCTGATCTAATGAATACCAGATTATGATATTCAGTTTACAGATGCCATTTCAGAGAGCCAAAAAAAAAAAAAAAAAAAAAAAAAAAAAAAAGCTACAGTAAATTATCCACAATTCTAATAGTTAGCGATTATCACTGTCATGTGTCACAATTTTGAGACTTTATTTTGAAGTGGAGAAGAAAGGGCCACAGCAATAATACAGTAATCAAAATCACACTGCTCAGTGAAACAAAAATGTTTCCTGTGCTGTTTTTTTTTTTTTTTTTTTTTATAAAGAGGATCATTAGACAGAAATACCATAGTAACTTTACATTTCAAATAGTTTTACTATTTATCATGTTGAAGGGTGTTTTCACACCTAGTTTGTTTATAACGTTTGGTACAGAATGATCCTGAAATGTTCCCTCTTAAGTTCAGTATGTTTGGGCTTATGTGAACACAGCAATTAAACTGCAGTCCATATCAAAACAATTGGACCAAAGCCACTTAAAGGGGGGTGATCTCAGTCCAATTTTAATCGTGAACATGATCGTACTAGTCCCAAACCAACTACAAAGCAAGCTATTGAATGATCTAGAACAGGAGAGGGTTGCTTGTGGTTAATGCTTAACTACAACTGCAGTAAAATTTGTTTTACATGTCAAATGTAAAACAGACTTTACCAGTTACTAGAAGTTATCTCACTTTTAAGGTGGACCAGAAAATTGTGTGTGTGTGTGTGTTTTTAAACTGCATTGTCACTGCATTGTGGCACTTAAAAAAAAAAAAAAAAAAAAAAAAAAAANTTTTTTTTTTTTTTTTTGACCAGTGGGGTGGCGAATAATTTTAGGACCGTGTCAGCAGTCTACCCTGGCCGCTCCTTGGGACATCATAAATAAAAGACTTCACATGACATCTTTACAGAACAAGAGAATCCTGATTGGTTTTCCATAACAATTTACTACATCAGATACTGTCTAATAAATGTCGTCTTTTCAGATGATTTGGCCATTCTAACAAATAGCAGATACCTGACAGTTTTATCAGTGAATTAAGTTTATTGTTGCATATGAATTGGGCTGAATTATTTTTATAGAATTCCTGACAATGACCCATTCTGCACAGTTTATTGTATTCATATTCTATCAGCACTGGAGAACATGAGACAACTTTGTGAGTAGAAAATCATTTTAAAACCTAAATGTGATAACATTATATCAGTAGAAAATATGCTCCGTGTGTCCTGATGGTGATAAACATATTTAGTTTTACATTTAGCAGCCTGCATATATATTTCTCAATTTATCCCCTCTAGACAGTAGAGAGGGTGTTAGTTTTAATTTTTATAACTGCACATACATTTATTATAAGTTTGTTGTTTTTTATAGAAACACACAAAAAGCAACACATCCATTTTTCAGATGCTCTTTTTTAGTTTGTTACATGTCTAATCTCAACTTTACAGTAGGCCAGTTTAGTATATGTGGTTTTTAATCCACATATGCTTAATATCTTAATATATACTTAATATCTTAATATATACTTAATATATTTAATATCTCTTTTGCTTTCTACTATTTTTACTGCTTCTTTGATTATTCCAGCAGTATACTTTATTTCATTTTCTCTGCTTAAATGTGTTACTGTTAATTGTATTAATTATTACATTTTCCACAGTTATGACTTAATTTTTCCACAGGACTCAACAGTTTCATCTTATTTCATATTACAAGTAAAACACCTTGACCTGCTGTTGCTTATGTGATTGGGTAGTTGTTACAAACCTTGCCTCTTTCATGTGAATGGAAATTTCAGTTAATTGAGCAAATCAAAAAATTAGCTTTGCATCACACATATTTGGTTGTAAGAACTGAAAAGCTTTGGATATTTGGTGTAAATATGACCAGAATGGGACTAAAGCATGAATTCAACAAATATTTAGGGAAACATTTCTTTCTAACTAAGTGAGGGAAGAGTGGAAGGAGAAAGTTAATTGCCAAATTTGGACAGACACACATGCACAGAACAAGATGGTGCATGTTGGTCACAAGAAGTTCTCTGTTAGCTAATTATATTTGTGGCTGATATTTTCCATCCTGTCTGCCTGAGGCACAGCAATGATGGAATTCACAGTGATGTGAAATGCCTGGCACGGGAAATGGCTAGGCTGTTCTGGCCTCCCTGCTTACTAATGCCTGCCAGGTCTCTTCACTATAATGATAGAACCTCTCCAAAGAAAGCCTGTCCCTCAATTACATTGGCAATAAAGTTGAGGTAAGGCCAAGCATATAAATATCTACTCTTCACACCATGAAAAGACAGAATTACCTTATTGAGAAATATGCCATAGAAATTCTGCTGTGATGTTTAGTTGGATTTGCATCTTTTATTGGGGTGAGATGACCTAGATAAAAATAAATAATATATACAAAAATTATAATATGCTGAAATCGTTCAGCTATTAGAAGATTTGCATGAAATGAAGGGAAGTCATGAATTATAATGGTGAAATGGAACAATTGCTGGATTTTGGTGGTTATCTGTTGATTGTTCTTTTAGCCAGAATTATGAAACTAAAGGACATAGACACTGATTCCTAATCCCAAGGGTGTGCTTGCAGGATCCAGGAATGAAACACTGAAGCGACTGTATGCTGTCTTTAGTGTGACAGCAAGTTGAGAAATTGGAAAAAGGTTGTGCTCTCCAAGTGGGTCCTTCCTTAAATACTTAAGGACACTGGAGCGATTGAAACATATGGTTGCTGGAGGGACAAACTCACTCACATTATTCCTCCCACCAAAGGAAAATTACCTGGACACTGACCAGTTCTTTTTTTTTTTGGAGCTTTTCCCTGGGCAACAGTTTTTATTTAAGGGGAGAGCTGGACTGAAATTTTGCTGACTTTCAGCCTGAAAGTAATAACATCACAAAAATTGTCCTTCCCTTTCGGTTCACATCAGCAGTGCTCTTCTTTTCCTCCATAAATTTAACACAAGATATTTCCACACGTGCTTGCATGCATGTGTTTGGAGAAAACACACCTTTACTATCCACAGAGAAGTTTGTTTTTATGTGTTACTGACAGCTAACAGCAGTCATTGTGTCCAATGGACATCAAAAGAATATCAATGTGCGTCAGTTATGTGTAAAAATAAAGGAGTACAATCTTTTTTTGGCACAAATACATTGGAGCATAACTACACATGCCAAGTACTTGCTGTTACTGGCAATTAGGGGATTTGTACACTCGCATTTAGATCTCCTGTTAGACTTGTCAGTATTTTTCCAATGAATGATGTTCATATGTAACTATTCTCAATACCAATTTATAATATGTTCAATTGCCACATTTGGTGCCAATAGAGAGGTAGTTTGATGTTCATTTAGCAACTTCAAGAGTCATTTAATCGTGACCATGATCTTTCCCTATTTAATAAAGTGTTTTTAGGTGCCAAACCTTAGCCAGACTTTCATTGGCAGTTGCAGATATTGTAGGAATAAACAGCTAAAAATGTCGACAGTTAAGTGTTTTTCATTTGAAACTCAGGAGATTATAGTTGGTATATTCACTTGAGATGGTGGGTGATACAGACTGCCAGAGTCATATAGGTGATTACTAGGAAGTGTTGAAGCTCTGCATAGGACAATAGAACTATGCTTTAGGTGTCAGGTCAGATCCAAAATAAATTCAGTCTAATTGGGTCCTGGTAGGCTTGTCTGTGCTATTGCTGCAGGTCTCGGATCTGTGTCTCAACCAAAGGTGGGCCGTCAGGGCCAGCAGGCCTTCTCTGCTGGCCTAGAGATTGTCAGAATCAGAAAATTATATTTTTTTATAATTTAATATATATTTTAATTAATGCTATATGTATAAGTTTGTTTCTATCAATCTATTATTAACGTCATTTCATTGCTACTCTCTCAGTTGCACTGCTTCCAGTGCAGCTCATATAAATGAGAACTTTTATCCAATCAGATTTTCCACCTGTGCTGTCTCCAGGTGAAAAATGTACCCGGAGGCCTTCAGAATTTGGAGTGAATCCTCTCTGCTGTTGGAGCAAATGGGATGATGCTGTTCATTGTCATATTCTTTAACCAATCAGATTTTGAGTTTGCCATGTTGAGTGTTCTAGCTGGCCTAGGCCTACGTCATCGAAGGGCCAGTTAGTGCAGGGCTGCCTTACACTACGCAGCTACAGCCTGCCGGAAATTCATCAGAAGAAGAAAAAGAGGGTCAGTTAGCTAACTGAAGTAAAACTAGCTAGCACGTCATGTAGCATTATGTAAGATTTATTTAAACTTTCTTTCATGACATTTAGATTTTTAGATATAGTGCTTTATATTTTTATTTATTTAATTTTTAGATTTTTACTTAGCCCTGTTGTTTATTTAATGCACAATGGCTGCAGGAGGAGAAGAAATGGATTACTGGCAAATCCTTTTTCCAGGAGGACCTTTCAAGAAAAGCTGGAAATACCATACAACCGTGTCATTGAACTCTTTATAAAAAAAGAAAGGAGGATGGACTTTGTCTTCAGATGATGAGCAGCTTTGGTAAGTTTGATGGATTTTTATGTGGCTGGAATATGTGGGGAAGCCTGTTGAATCTGATTGTGTTATTTGTGTTATACGGCATTTTTGCTTACTTGCTGGTTGTATGAGTAAATGTGATGGTTGTTGTGAGTTTGTTCTTGTTTCTTTGGTAATGACATCCATTTGGGCTATGAAATGTCTATTTGTGATGCAGCATCCTGTCATAATGTGTAATAATGCTACATCCTTGATGCTTTCAGTCACCATGTATTCATGTCTTTGCTGTTAGTGTATTGTAACTCTCACAGGTGTTGAGCCTCCTGTTAAATCACTTTATTCCACTCGATAAAGGTTACTGTCACTGTGAATATGGGGTTGTTACGTCCAATGACAACAGCCTACAGCCCTAGTGTCATGGTGAGATTATTAGAAGGCACTGAAGGCCTAAGTATAAAATACACGGCTCGCCACTGGTGTCAACATATCTTATACCTGAGTCGATTGAAGCGGGCTCCATATTTGATCATATAGTGCATCATTATCACCACAGCAGGAAAAATGCTATTTGAGGGGAGATGGAAGCATGAACTTAAATGTAGGAAACAATGGGAGCATTTGTTTCAATTATTCTCTATATCTGATTGGGTCTAATTATCCTTTGGTCTATTTTTGGACCATTCCATTTCCAACTGTCCTAGAGTCCCTTTTGGATTGGGTTTCTTTTTTGAAAATAAATTCATGTATGAGGCTTTTGGGTAGGTTATTTTTACTGGTCTGTTTCTAATTAGGTCCAAAATTTTGGACCTAATTAGTTAAATTTTTTCTCTATACATCAGCCAATTAGAAATGTGTTTCATATCCATGGTATTATCAGTATGATTAATGCTGCTGCTACTTCTAACTTTTTTTCTTGAGTTCATTAAGCTGCACTTAATTATGCCAAGTTTCCTTAAAATTATGCTTTGTTCACCCTTCTTAAAAGCAGGTGGAGGAAAACCTAGAGAGGTGGAGATATGCCCTGGAAAGGAGAGGAATGAAGGTTAGCCGCAGCAAGACAGAATACATGGCTGTGAATGAGAGGGACTCAAGTGGAATGGTGAGGTTACAGGGAATAGAGATAAAGAAGGTGGAGGATTTTAAGTACTTAGGGTCCACAGTCCAGAGCAATGGAGAGTGTGGAAAAGAGGTGAAGAAACGTGTGCAAGCAGGTTGGAATGGGTGGAGAAAAGTGTCAGGTGTGATGTGTGACAAAAGAGTCTCGGCAAGAATGAAAGGAAAGGTGTACAAAACGGTGGTGAGACCAGCGATGTTGTATGGCTTAGAGACAGTGGCACTGAGGAAAAGACAGGAGGCAGAGCTAGAGGTAGCAGAGACTAAAATGCTGAGGTTCTCTTTGGGAGTGACGAGGATGGATAGGATCAGGAACGAGTACATCAGAGGGACAGCGCATGTTAGATGTTTTGGAGATAAAGTCAGAGAGGCCAGACTGAGATGGTTTGGACATGTACAGAGGAGGGATAGTGAACATATCGGTAGAAGGATGCTGAGGTTGGAACTGCCAGGCAGGAGGCCTAGAGGAAGACCAAAGAGGAGATTTATGGATGTAGTGAAAGAGGACATGAAGTTAGTTGGTGTGAGAGAAGAGGAGGCAGAGGATAGGGTTAGATGGAGGCAGATGATTCGCTGTGGTGACCCCTGAAGGGAAAGCTGAAAGGAAAAGAAGAAGAAGACCCTTTTTAAACATGACTTCACATTCATGTAACTTAAAAATATATAACAAAATGTCTTACAAATTGGAGAATGGCTGTAAATGGTGTGACAGCATGCTATTTTGTTGCCACACTGCGTGAAGAGGAGCCCAAGTTTATTTACAACTTGTCACTTGATTTTGATATTGTAAAGCCTTTCCAGACTCCCTCGCTGACACCAAAAACCATATAACAGCAGCATAGGAGATTTACTACATCTAATGGAGCCATTGTGTCTCATGTATAAAAGAGAAGCGCTGCCATGTTACAGACAGCTTCCTGTCACAGCTGTAGCTGAGGAAAAAGACAGACTTCTGGCGAACTGGCTGCACCTGTCACCTTCTTCAAAGGGTCTTCGTGCATCTTGTCACACCTTTCCCATCCCCCATTGTGAAGAGAGCAGTACCTGGCAGGTCTCCAATGATCTGTTCCAGAGCTGTGATAATTGGACCATTAAGATCTCAAAAAGACACACAGCATGTGGCGGAGATGGAGTCTAACAGTCTGCCAAGAGAAAGGTACTTCCAACTCCTTGGCATCACTTGTGATGATTTCTTCCCCATGCCATGAAATATGTAGAAATATCATACTGGTTTTACTTGTTATGCTCTGATTTATAAAAAGGCCCTAAAATTGGTATGTATATTGCAGAAAAGAGGTAAAACAATTTCCCAAGACATGAGAATTGCTGTAACTGACTGAATTACTCAAAAATAAATGTAAAAGTGCCATCATAATTACTATTAAACTTCACAAAACAATTAGAAAACTGGCACTGAAGCTCTGCTGTCCTGGCACAATGTACAGCTAAAATCATGTGACAAGGCAGGTGTGAAACTCACTGCAAACCAGAAATCCAGTTAGCCTGGGCCCGAACAAATAAACACATCTGGTTGGTCTGGCAGAGACTCCAACACTGACCAATGAGAAAACAGATAATTTGGAACACAAATCACTGGCAACTGCCAGCACTAGTAAGTCTCAGAGTCGTGACAAGGTTGCTTTCTGCCCCATTAAGTATCTCCACTTGGCAGTCCTTCCCATCACCAACCCAAATACTTATCACCCAGCTGTATTACTGCTGTACTGTACTGTACATTTTATATACAGTAATACATATTACTGTATTACTATGTACTGTCACTGCATGAAATGAAATACAAAATCCCATGCAGAAAAACAAGACCAGAATATATAACAACACTATTGCATCAGTCACTGAAAAGAACTATTTGGGCAAAGTCAAAGCACTGGCTGAGCATTGTTATGTATAAACCTTGAACCATGTCTGACATGATGGACAGCTAATGGACAGCTATGGACATAGAAGCTCAATTCTAATATCAAAACTCAAACACAGTTCTCATTATCGACGATCATATTTGAAATATCTGTCATTATCTGTCAGTGACTCTGGATCAGCTTTTCATGTTCATAGAATCATGACTACTTGCAACTGTATTTGAAACTGTATTATGTATATTATGTTTGCATGTCTGCTCTCATGACTTGTAGTAGGAGACAAAATATTTATCGCAATTAATCTAATGTTCTATTTGCACAGGACTAGTTGCCTGGGGAGCTTGTGATTTAGGAATTACGCATGTGGGCATATTCAGCATGAATAAATAAAGTCGATATTTTGAAATTGCAAGGACACAATGTGATCAATACTATATACTCAAGGTTTATGGGGAATTATCCAGTATCAATTTATTACTGTTTGAGTGGCTTGGTTTCACAAAAGTATGCAACTGAGCCATCTGATTAATGTTGGATTTAAAATCTGGCCAGATATCCATCCATCTTATTTTTTAAGACTTCAGAGTAGAGTTTCATAGATTCATTTTGTCATTGATGTCAATTGCTTTGAAATAGAATTTTGACTGTAGTTGGCTTTCAAAACCAGCCGATGGTTACTGAGGCTGTTCAACTGAACTCGCCCTGTAAATCAGTAATTTATACAGTAGTATAGCATATATTGCACAGTATCATGCTACCTGCTTATACTTCTGAAATTACCTAGAGTTTATTGATGGACCACCTGCCAGGGGATTATTTTGAAGCCATTGCACAGCATCACATTGGAAAATTAAAATACACACTTTGAATAAGAAAACCATCCAAAACTAATTCTTTCTTTGTATGGATTGCAACTTGTTTTCAGCTTATGTTTGTCAAGCAGTGCTGACAACAGTAGCAAAATCTTGGAAATGTGTCTGAGATTTATGCATTGCACTTTGATGACCCTGCTTTCTTGTTTACTCAAGGCTGTCCATCATTTTTGTTGCTGAAGATGTTGTTGCCGTTATGTAACTGAAAGGTTTCTAAGGTGTTTTCACTTCTGTCATTGTATTACAGAGCCTTGATGCCTTTCACCTGTCTTAGAAAACCTTTCTTAGCCTGCAGTTTGGCAGTTGGTCTCCAACAGAACAAAAAGAGGGTTTCTTTTTCATCATGTGATGAAACCCGACAATGCAAGTCAGCATGGTGTTTTGATGCATTAAATCAAACACTTATTCCTAAAAACCAAAGAGGATGACAGTCTGACCAGTTCTTAAATGTTTTAGTTGTGGCAGATATCAGTTAAATATTTTCCTTTTCTTTTTGTAGGACAAGGTCATATGTTAAAAAAACAAACAGGATTTGTTGCTTTAAAATTAGTCATTGCATTGATACCTTATCACCATTATCATTGCTACAATTCTATCATCTAACTCTCATTACAAGCAGCAAATGCTATAACTGCAAAGAAAAGAAGCAGATGAGGAATTTTAAAGCAGGTCTACTCACTTTTCATTTTTTCCCCTTCCTGAATATACTCATTTAACTCATTTTAAACCTTTATTTATGAGAAATGATGATGATGTTCATGAATGCACCACTATATTTCTCAATGAATACAATGCAACTTGTTAGCGAGATTATCATCTTGACATTTTCTTCACCTGAAACAATTCCATCTTTTTATCAAGATGGAATCTGCAGAACCTGATACAAGCTGTTATTCAAAACTTCAAGCATCTACAAGTATAACTGGCTTTTATTTAATTCCCAGCTTGATAGTAGGCACAAGCATATTTTTAGCTGAGATGTTAAAGTGGGAGTCAGTAAAAAATGCAAAAAATAAATAAGTAAATGAATAATAATAATTAAAAAAAAAAAAAACCCTCCCACATACTGAATTTAATTCTCATTAAAAAATGTTTTGCTTTTTACCTGCAATGCAAGATCCACACAAGAACTTTTCTGTTTTTTGAGTTGAAAAGTTGAAATAAACAGTAATGATTTGGGAGCATTCCTCCCACACCTACTGCACTACCGTTTCACATAAATGAGGTTACAGTACTTTGTGGGCCAGTCACATTTGCATAAAAGTAACTGACAGTAATAAATGCCAGTGTATTCTTTTGGTGATTATTTCATTAAAATGAACATGACTAATGTGAGATAGTACCATAAACCTGATCTCTTTCATACAATTATCAGAAGGTCATTTCACACAGAGAGATCACAGTGCACAGTGCAGATTAACCTTACTGTATATATGCCAGAGTTAATTAACAGTGAAGGTTAATTTACAACTGTAGTCTCTGGACCCATTTTGCATAGGCGAGGCGACACGAGATGAAACGAGACAAGACGAGACTTTATTGATCCCTGAGGAGAAATTCAGTTACAACTGTAGCATATATTTAGTATGCATAACAGCAGTATCATATGAATATTAATTAAGGTAAAGCAATGGTATGCAAAATTGCCATGTTAAGATCATAATTTCAATAAAGAAATATTAATCTTATTTAAATTGGACACCATTCACGTTAT